>JBCEWB010109602.1:0-11854 GCA_039654565.1 Peronia peronii
TTTTTGAATGCTTAAAAGACCCTCTAAAATTCGGATTCAGCGTGTTCTAATTAGAGGAAACGTATGGAAGAAAACATCTGTTTTGTATCCGGTTGCCATGACAACGCCACCATCTTGGATTTGATGTCTTCAAAATTCGTAATTTTCAAAAGCTTAAGGCTCCTAGAATTTTCAGTACAATCTGTTGGAATTTGGCACAGAATAAAACAGCTCTAAATAAAAAGTAATATATATATTTTTATTTATTTATTTTATCGGCCACACAATGTTTCTCATAAATTTTCGAACTGTGTGGGTTGGCGGGTCTGTATACTTCTCATTTTTCCGCCAACTTCGAAAACATGAATAACGTTTAGAAAAGGGATGCATATTATTGAAACACATGCTGTGACAAATATATATTCAAAAGCTGAACTCAATTGGTTCAGAAATACAGAAAAAAAAGCCCTAGTAAAAAAAGTGGGAGTAAAGTACATTTGAGAAAACCGCAACTGAATTTGCATACCTTTCTATACAGTCTCCTAGTAGTGCCATGTTGGCGCTATTTTGAAAAGCATAAAGCCGATTTTCCTAGTCCCAATTGTTTTTTTTTTGTTGTTGTTGTTGTTGTTGTTGTTTTCATAGCAGAACAAATCAAACTGTATAAAAACAGCAAAAACCCGACTTTGATATTTTGATTTCAAAACCTCATTTTTAGAACAAGCACCCTCTTGCCGCCCCCCCCCCCCAACCCCACCCCACACCCCTTTTCCCTTCTTAAGCCTGTGCACTTTGCTATCCTTACTTTTCATAGACTGTTCAACATATCATTCACATTTCAGCTTTATTGAGTGTGTGTCACATAACTCTCGCTCGAAGAGGGTTCATGGCAGATGTTTATGTAGTATAGCCTCTGTGTGCTTTTTTCCCCTCCAGTCTCAGAAAATCCCATTTCAAGATGAATCCTGAAAACTATTTGTGTCAATGCAAAGTCTGCTACCAGCCAATTTGTGTGTATCGCCCGTTGTTTATTTTGCAATATATATTCGAGTGTTATACAGATCCAACCTAGACTCAGACGATCTCAGTCATGTTAAAGTGGGGGCCAAGACTACTTTGGACCGGCTAACAGGGCAGGAATAGTACGTGAGTGCCACCATTATATCTTCATTACCAAACTACTGGCCTATGGGAACCGGAGCATTTGGGCTGTTGAGCCCTTCTTCAGAGGTCTAGCAGTCTCCGACATAAAAATATTTGCAATTTGGAAGGCATTTTGAGGTCTACGCCTCGACTCCATCACACTACTTTGGTTGTCAGGCGAAGAGTTTCTCTAAGGAAAGTTCGGAGTAATTTTCGGTTTTCTGTCTGTCATTCTTCCTCTTCATCATAGATAATGACGAACATTTTGGTTCATTTTAGTGGATGCCTTACTGTTCACGTTGGTTCGAAGTGACGAGATCTTGATTTTATGGCTCATCTTACTCAAAAAAAGAATGGGTTATCTCTTAACCTATCTAGCCAATCATCCAGTTATCATCATTCAGTTATTTCATTCATCCATCATTCTGTAGTTCCTTCTATTCATTTTTCTATTCATCATCCATCCAGCAACACGTCTCCAAATTGTCAGTAATTTTACTCTTGCCAGCCCCTTCATCTGCTCCCAAGGCAAGAAGAAAACGGAAGAGATCATGGACAAATCATTTAGCGTCCTGTCAAATGCCATTCGGCCTGAGCTTCAGAAATATTCCTTGCTATATATATTATGAGTTTAAAGCTATAATGTTATGTCCGTTGTTGCTTTTTCTGTATACATCTACTTATATTTTCTGGAATGAAATGTGATAAGTGTACTTTACATTTAAACGTTATCAACTTTGAAATGTTTACTTTACAAGCATAGACTGAGCGCATAAAGAACTCATAGTGCGAAAGAACAAATTCATTGAATTATATTTTTAATTTTAAGAATACGCCCAAGAAGAAAACCGTCAATATCATGTGAGTCTAGATTAGGCATGAACTGGCATCTGTGACGAGATAATTGTATTAATTTATCAGCTGTCTGCACTGTGGACAGAAACTGCCCATCAAGACTGAGCTTCGTCAAATATATGCGAATAATACCAAATTATTAAACCATCGAAAAGGAGAACTAAAATGCACTGCACTCCTCAGTCTTTGACCAATCTATTGCTGAACATCATTCACAATGAAGTACCTCTGCCTGTGTGCCAGTTGCATCATTAACAAGAGCTCTTGCATTGTACTATTGATTGAAGTTTTGGTATACTGAATATCTTGGATTGATAAACTTTCATCAATGCATACGTATTAATTGAAAGGGGAATTCTGTCATCATATTGTTACAATGAAAAGCATTTCTGTCCATTAGACAGGATAAGCTTGGACGATGTATGCATGAACAGAATGGAGCATTATAGTACCAAGAAAATGTTACAATTAAAAGTACTTCCGTGCAGTAAATAGTTATAATTAGTTTGCAAGATGTATGGAAGAACTAAGTGAAGCATTCTATTACCAATAGACGCAGAAAGGAAAAACGTACTTCTGTTCAGAAAATGATTATCACGGTCTCGTAAGCTGTATGTACGAACTTGTTGGAGAACTCTATTACCAGGAAACTGTTAGAATGGAAAGTACTTCTATGCACTGCCAACGTACATCACTCTTTGACAACTTCCATCCCGTGGGCAGGCAGGATAGGGTCGATGCCACTACCACCTGCTGAGATCAATATCACAAAAGCTGATGAGCTCCCAGATAGACGAAAAGTACTTGCAGGAGCGCTGCCATTGGGTGGGCTGAAAGTGTACTCATATTCCCAGTTGACAAGTTCCTGCTAACGTACAGAAAATTGCCTGGTTAAAAAAAAACAGCAAAATGTTATCGTAATCTTCTAAAATAATAGAGATACAGACAAAACCCCGTTTTATAGTTTATTTTCTGACAAATATGCCAGAAATGGGCACGACTTTATCTTTTTTTTTTAATCTTTTTTTTTTTTTATTGTATTACTAATTCACTTTTTTAACTTCCACCGAGATTCAAACTTCTCATTAATTATGAAAGAGTAAAAGTTTATGTTGTTGAAGAACAAGAAGCCGAATTAAGAAGGCAATATTATCTTTAATGCATCCAAATCACAAGGTTGAACCACGACGCAGTTCGATTCCTCTGCGGCCTCCATGATACCAGTTATGGGATCCGGGTCTGTCAGCCACGCTTGTCCTGGCTTCAGTTTGAACCCGTCAACGGCATGAGAATGGCAGGTTGGTAGTCGTTCCTGAGATAAATAGCTCAACTCTGCCAGGTTGATCTTGCCAGCCGTACATTTTATATATATTTATAGAGAGAGCTGGCTGACTGGAAAGATGAAAGTCGTCACCAGCATCCTTATTTCACAACGAATAAAGTAAAATAATAAAGGCAATTTTGCCTGTCTTTTGCTCTTATTTGTTCACATTAAATCGAGTATCTGGCACAATCTCGTTGTTTATATGATGATTATTGGTCTCCTTCTTGTTGCTTGTACAGTTAGGATAGCCTGTAGGGTCACAACAAACAAATAAGCTTGATTAAGTACCTGTATCAATCAGCAACAGTCTACTTGTTCTGTGCATTTTGCAGCTATATCTTCTAAAACGCAAAAGAAAACACCGTAATATCACAAAGTCTACTCTGTTATCTGTCAAGTGGAATGCGCTGATAGCTCACATTGAATATTCGAGTGAATGCAGAGGGGATTTTTGCCGATTTTCAATATACGAAACAGGTCTTTCGGTTCACTCAAAGGAAATTTTTATACCCTAATAGAGAGAACAAAATGACAACATGGCGTCGGGTTGCTGGTGTTGGGAAGGAACAGTTTAACGTTACTATTCGTTAAAATGGCCTAAAGTAAAGCAAGTAATATTTCCTCCATTGTATATACCCGTTTGAACACTGAAAAAGAAAACAAATACATGTAATTATATTGTTGTTATGTTGAAGAGAAAACTGATCGCACTTGAATTCTACCACATTATGGGGGGACAGTCAAAGGCATTTTACCCTGTGTTTGTAAAGAGGATTATCATCAGTATCATCGCTTGTCACCCTGTCCAGGTATTAGGCTATGAACTTAAGACCTCGACTTATTCCGATTCGGAGACAATTTTCCAACATTTTCATTCTATGGGTGGCTGTCTCTCTTCACATCACCGTACATTTCTTTTAGAATATATGTGACTATCACCTATCCTTCTTCATTTCGGATTCCACCTTAGACCTGTCTGGCAATGGTGCTATTTGATTTTCTCAGTGCCTTTCCTGTTCTTTTCAGTTGAATGTTTTCAGTATGTGTCTCTGTGATACCGTAAGATAGGCCTCGTCCTCAATTTGGGTTTCTGTACATTATTGTAGTAACTTATCGAACAAAATGAGAAAGGTAAGAAGTCCAAGAACAGTTATGAAGAAATTTCTGACATTGTTGTCAAAATAGGCTGTTGACTTGGGACAAGTCTATGGATATTTGTAACACCATATTTTTAACATCTTTTGGCGAAGTTCACTGATATAAGCCGGCCACTTGATTTCGATCTGATGAATAGCTTTAGGTAACCGTAACATGGGTCCATAATCCTGGCGGAAGTAACACCCTCATTTGCCTAAATCTCGCTGTGTATGGCAGTTGGAGGGAATGTTTTCACAGCATGGAAAACACATTTTTCATCCTTACATCATGAGTAGAGCCTGTCTCGGAACGTCAGGATATTGATCATGGCTTCTGTTAGGCCATTTAAGTAATCTTTAGTGCCATTGAGGCTAATGGAGGCTAGGCAGTCTGTTGGGTTTGCAATTCACCATCGAATCGTTTTAATTGGTCAATGAGTGATAGGTAATGAGACAATATTTGAACAAGAATGGTGAACAAATATCTATAGGCCTCAAAATGGAAAGGCTCACCAACACAAGAAAATGTAGAGCAAATAAAATTAACAATCAAAACGAAATGGTCTAATGGACCCGGGTACAGACAAAATGGTACAATTAACCGTATTTCTCTTGTCATGATATGGTTTGATTGTTTAAAACATATCTCTAAGGTATGCCACATTGAGTCTTACAAAACAACGCCAGATCAGGCAATGAAAAGAAAAAAAAAGCATTCAAGTCCTTCGTAATGATACGTTAATGATATAACCTGCAGGGAGATGCTGTTGTCCTCGGTCTTTTGGAACAAAAGTACTGACTGTAAAGGTACATACTTTGATGGGTGCACTAAAGTAGAAAATGAATAATATCAAATTGTGTTGGCCGTAAAATATAAAACATATAATATACAAGTGTAGGCCCTCTGAGTTCTGACACACAAATATGCGGAAAGATAAATAATTAAATCTCTTTGCCCGCGTGACGGTTAAAACAGAATGTCTTATTTTAACGAGGAAACCATCATAAAATCAATAAATAGAATCATAAAAGGCAACGATTATAGGCGTATTTCTAGTACCGTAAGAAATGGGCATAACGACACTAACAAAATACTCTTAAGAGTTTCTCTCTCTCTTTCTCTCCCTCTTTCCCTCTCTCTTTCTCTCTCTGTTATTACCTCCTTGTTCTCCTCGTTCGGGTCCAAAATGAATTACGACACAGAAAAAAAAACAAACTTTTTTCTCTCTATTTTTGGCACATATTGCGCTCGTAAGCCCAGACTTTACAATTCAATTTTCTCCTTGCTGTCCGATGAACAAAGCCTTTTTTTTCTATAATTTTTCAAAGAAAAATGGTTTAACGGCGAGTCAAAAAAAAAAAATAAAAAATAAATCGAAGTCGTGAGGGCTCATCTATTTTCGAGCCAAGTGTCCCAAAAGTCGCAAGGGAGGAAGGTACTCTTGTCTCGAGGCGATGCGAGTGTGCACACTGTCTGCATAGCCAACATTTACAACTGGGGAGAGCTGCCCTCCTCATGACCCATCGATGGGCGTGGGCGGGGGAACTTTATCCAGTTAAGTGGACATTAGGTCGATTCTGACACGCAACACAGATATGGCTATTCGTCACAAACACATTGCTATCTAAGACAGCCTAACTACAACTCGATCATTCATAGTGGGAACACTTTTTAAATTTTTTTTTTTATTGCAGGGACTGCAATTATTGCTCTGGGATATCATCATTAAAGGAATCAATCACTACCATAATTACTTTTACTACCGCTATTGCAAGTACAAAATCTCGATAACTGCTACTATTACTACTACTACCACCATTACTACTACAACTTCTTCTGTATGTATTCCTAGTACTGATAATGTATGTGCTATGGAGAAGTAAAGCGGTTTGCTGTTACTGATTGGTGCATTTATCATTCCCCATCTGATTTTTCATTAAGAAGAAAGAAAAGAAAAGAAAAAAAAGAATAATGCGCTCATGGGATAGCAAAATAATTATAGTCTTATTTTACTTTCTCTGACCATACAGTCTCTATTATGTTTTGCACTGCTACTACCCAGGCCAAAACTGCTGTCAGTACTACTCTGTCTACAACTTCTCGTACAGTTGCTATAACTACCTCTATTATTCCTACTGCTACTACCACTTCAGCTATTACACCAGGTTTCTATCGCAGCTGCTTCTACAACATCCAAATATGTTCTCTTGTTTCCATTAACTCCCACTAATTACCTGAAATTTGATAGATGTTGTTAATCTATTTAGATATTATCCTCTTCTCTCCGTAACAACAGCTGGCTCGAGATGAAAGGTAAAGTATATGGTTTAGACAGTGCATTTCCCTTAATAAAGTTTTAAGGTATTTCTTTTGTTCACAGAACTTCAGTTACAGCGACCACCCCATCAACGATGGGAATAACAACAGCAGCAGCAGCAACAACAACAACAAACCCCAGAGCTAGCGTTCTTTATAATAACTATAATGTACTTATATATCTATCGCATTAACTATTGATGATGCGTTCTGTAGTCGAAGAATGAAAGGTTTGCCATTCTATGTTTATTGTAATCCATGACAATATAATTTGAAAACAATGTGCCCTAGCAGAAGAAAAACGAACAAAAGACCATCGTAAAATCTTATATCATCTCGCCTCATCTCATCTCCCTACGATCATCTCTACTACTCTAGTTTAAAAACCCGCTCTACAAACGGGGATTATTGATTCAGAATTTTGTGTTGGATGACAAATTACAAATATTTAGAAAAACAGCTACAAATATTGTCTAATTAAAGAAGGGAACAGAAGGGGCTGTGGTCAACGGAGGGGATGGGGGGAGCATGCGAAATATTACATATCGCGTTCTTTTTCTTTTAAACCAGAGTCTCCCAGTCAACGACTGAATTGAGCAGAAATCAGACTGAGCGTATGCTGGGGGCTGCAATTCACCATTTGCGTCTACACACAGAAGGTCAGCCGGGCTATTGCGCATGCGTATTTCATATCGCGTTAACTATAGGGTTAGGGTTAGGATTAGAGTTAGGATTAGGGTATAAATAATTATAATAACTTATTTAGATCGATCCAAATCTAGATCTTTGCATTAAAAAAAAAATGTCATGTTTGATCCTGTTTCCCATAGGTGATTGCCGTTTCCGCACATGCGCATTAGGCCGGCTTACCTTCTGTCTGTAGACGCATGTCAATTCACCACACTACCCCTTCCCTCTCTCTCCCATTCTATCATTGTACAATTCGGATCAAACACCCTCGCGAGTTTATTATTCAATTATTATCGCATTTATAGAACAACGCCAACTACAATAAACTTTTTTTCGGGTTTACATAAGTAGAAACACAGATCTTTATGAAGAATTCTGTGTGCCAAATTTCAAATGGATCCATTCAGTAGTTTATGGGTTTTGTTGCAGATTTATAGTAAAAATTACTTCTACCGTGACCACTTCTATTATCTCTAATACTAATAATGACAGAAATAGTATTAATAATATCTCTATTGCTGCAGCTCCATTATTATAAGTGCTATTAGAAAATATATTAGTATTTCTACTATTAAAGCAGTTACTGCTACTAAATCACCAACACCACTGTTATAAAGACATTACAACAGTTGGCCTCTGTAATCAGTCCAATTAATGCCAGCACAAATATCCGAATTTTTATTGATGATTGATATGATAATTTATTTCAGATACCATCTTTATATAAACTTGACAGCAGCTGGATGGAAATGAGAATTAAAATACATGGTTCTTTTTTGCAGTGTAGAACACAGATTGTCACGCAGTGCGAAGCGCTGAAAATATCGATAAAACTGTGGAGCAGAAACGTTTTGATCTTTGTTATCGTGACTATTTTCTGAAATTTAGCTGTGTAGTATTTTATATATATCTGGCGGAGAGGAACACTACTGTGAGTGACATTTCATAAACTTAAGGGGACACGGGAAGAGAAACTGTTTTATATGAAAAGTATTTGTCTTAAGAATTAACCCCCCAGATGTGGTAGAAAAGTATGAGTCTCAGTATACCTCTGATGGATATCGTAATTACTCTTCTAAAAACACATGAAACAGTGAAAAAAATAAACAAACAGAATACATAGGCCTATCGCTTACTTCTCAGATTTAACTTGAGGTAAATTATTCTTTGTGTGAGAGACGACATTATCACTAACTATTCATCTCAAGACTTTCAAGAACATCATTATATGTGTAACATTGCGTATTTTCCTGTTAGTTTTGTAACAGTGATCATGTTTGGTTCAGTTGGAAAACTATTCTTCTGTATCCACAAAAAAAAAAGCGATATCGTAGCTTCACCTGACATCCCATAACTGTTCTAAATGGACCAAAGAATAGTTTTCTATAGCCAGTTCATTTACTTTGTACTTAGCATAGGCCGTTCTTGGGCATAACTTATGCCTATTTATAACTACAGCTCTGAGATTTTGACGCAAGTTGCGTCCCTTTGTATGTTTCCTTCTCTGTTAAAAGGTCGATTTGACCAAAATTGTTACTTAAAACAGTGTTCCTCTCTGCCAGTCATATTATGAATTACGTCTTTGTGGCCATTACCCCGCCGATATAACCACCGACAGCAGGTTGAAAGGTGAAAAGAGACCGTAAACCGCAATCATTACGATACTACAAGTTCAGTGTGCAAATGACAATGTGTTACCATAAGATTCAGATAAACCAATAAGCCTATACCATGACTTAAACAGCAACACTTGTGACTGGCGTTGTTGCCAGTTTCCCCATCATTATTGCTGACCGGACTTCCCGTCAAATAAATGTTAATCAGGTCAAAATAATTAGGTCAAATAATCTCTCACAAAGTATTGAAGCACCTTGGAATCCCTCTGTCTACCTACCTCTCTCTGTTTTGCCTTTTTCTCCCCTCTTTTCCGGTTTCTATTTTTTTCTTCCGTCATTGACTTTCTCTCTCTCCTCTCTCTTCTCTCTCTCTGTCTTTCTTTCTCTGTCTTGTTTTACTCCTTTGATATTTTCATGTCTCTCTTTTTCTTTCTTTTATTCCCCCCTCTCTTTCCTCACCGTCATTCTGTGTTTTTTCTTTTAAACTTTTTTTATATTTTCTTTTTTGCTTTTGTTTTGCTTCGTCGTATCTCTCACTATTTTTCTTCCATTTCTCTCTTTGTTTTTATCTCTCTCTTTCATTTTCTTCTCCTTCACTGAATATCCTCGCCTTGCTCTCTCCGTCTCTTTGGTCAAAGCCACCTCGAGAGCACCACAAAACATATTACATCGTTGTTGTCTTGTCACAGAGAATGTTTTTATCCAGTTCCAACCGAACAAGTGTCCACACTGACAGAACGACCGATTCATTGGTGGCTTTCAGATATTCAACATAAAGTTGTAGTTGTTTTTGTTGTTGTTCTTGTTGTTGTTTTTCAGAATCAACTACATTCTGATTAGAACATTGATAGGTTTTTAATGGGATTTATTTGGCAATATTAATTCGACAAACATTTTAATCAACCCAAATTAATAATGCACACTGGAAAATAAAGAGCTAGGACTTTTCCTCTTATGCTTAGGTACACATGGTATTTCGTTCTGAAGACTTGAGCATAGCATTGAAAAAAACAAAACTCTCAGTAAAATCAGCTGTTGATAAATGCGGAGCTGTTTTACAACTTTGTGTTATGTTTGATCATACGAAATGTACAGATTTCCAGATTCAACGCGGCTGAGGACTTTATTATGTTTGGCTGCTAGTGAAAGAAAAGAAGACAAATAGACAGACATATAGACAAGTGAACAGAGAGAGAGAGAGATCAGACAAAAGAAATCTAGGATGTGTACAATGGAATGGTGGGTTAAGTAAACGGTTTTGTTTCTTGCCGCTCGCTTGTCTTCGAATGTCCTGACCAAATAGTAGAACACAAGATTTCGGAAAAAAAAAAAAAAACTACACGGAAGTAGGTCAGGTCATTTTCCTACGTCATTAACATTAACACTATTCACAACTGTTATTATTTGGAGAGCATCTAGGTTCAATAGGCTCATAGCGAAGATTTTTCGTCATAAATTTCCTACCCACCGTAACAGGGTCAAGCCAAGAAGTGAGGCAAACATAAGGCCGAGGCAAGGCCACGGTCATGGGTCTGTGATATTTCCTGTGATATCGGTGAATTCTATTGCATAAATGCAGTTCAAGGTACAGACGATGCTTGTTGGTGAGAAATAGCCCGAACACAGACGGAGGAGACGTGTACTATCGATGGTCTCGGGCACAAACCGTCTAACTCCGGAATTTGGAGCATTACTTCTATGCCTCAAAATAACTCACAAACACATGATCCATCATGTCTAAGAATATCGAAGTCCTCAGACCAATAGAAATTAGTCCAATTATCATGTGATCAAACCATCTAAGTTGGAGATCGCTCTCAACCACTAAGTTTTTTCGTCTCCCGTAAAATTTGTGTTTTTGGACTTTGATGATTTGTGCCCGAGACCATCGCCATACCCTTATGGGGAGGAGGAGGAGGAGGAAGAGGAGGAGGAGGAAAGCCTGTCTAGAATCCGGCTCACGTTGACAATATTATTATTATTATGATTATTGCTAAACCCATGACATTTTGTCCTTTCCGCCTTTTTTCTGTCTAAAGATTATACCAAACGATGAACTCAATTTTTCTGAACAGTGTGTTACACATTTCTGAAGTTGCCCAGAGCACATGTCAAAAGCAGACGCCATTTCAATCCTTCTCCAATCTATAATGGCACTTGAGATGCGAACATCTCGCGCAGATGTGCTGCTTTCCCCTCGTTTTTTATTAAAATAAATTAGTGCACTTCTTGTTGATAACAGTGAAGAAATGCAACCCAGAGCTTATTATATGTACATTTTCTTTCCCATTATTGACCAATATTTCTACTCATCTCATAATACCAATTCTTTGACATGTGCAATCGATTTGGTGATAACTATCTTATTGGCAACACATATGCAGTCAAGAAACACGAAAAACCTATCTGCGAGGTCCAAGTCACAAACACACTCTATAGAGCTGGCAGAAATAAATATTTACAGAACATTAAGTATTATCAGATAATGTTTGACCAGTCTCTTTGATTTGTTGATTACGATGCGTTCGATGTTCCAGTGATCAGTATTTTGGTATCGAGATCGTTTGAAGAAATTTGAAGAAGTATTTGAGAGCTGATTTTTCATGACGTGAATCCTTTTATTTTCCTCTGCTGCGCACATCAGCTGAACAGGTCTTTGGAAAGACATTAATAAATATTTCTCTTTGATGTCTAGTGCTCTAAGGAAGATGGAAGGTGGGTGGAAAGAAAGGAAGGAGGGGGGGGGGGGGGGGGGGGGAAAGAGGAAAAAAAAAATTTTCAGCCCCAAAAGATT
>JBCEWB010109613.1:0-11854 GCA_039654565.1 Peronia peronii
TGCAAGGAGAAAGAGAAGAGATTTCTCTCCTGGAATGTCAGGGATGGCACTCCATGGGAGACATCCCACCGATGGAGGGCTTACACCGCCTGCAGGTGGGAGCAGAGAATCTACTTGTAAATCCCGGGCCCCCGCGGGGGGGGGGGGGGATATCTGGATGATTCCTTGTTGCTCGGCAACACAAAAGTTGACTGTTTCTCTAATGTCTCTGACACAGTTCATGTGATGGATTTAAGGATGCATACAATCCATCCAGGAAAGTCGATTTTAAGACCGACACACAGAATTAGATATTTGGAATTCATTATTGACTTGGTCTCAGTGAGTATAACTTTAACCCAAGAAAGAAAGATCAAAGTGAAAGAACTCTGTGATAGGGCGCTAACAACAGAACAGCATACAATCCGAGAAATAGCGGCCCTGATAAAAACTTTGGTTTCCACCTTCCGAGCAATGGAATACCGTCCACTGTACTACAGGGACGTGAAGGAATATAAGCAAAATGCATTAAAATTGATCACAGGAAAAAGTGTGTCGAAGCAGATCTATGTTTTTGAGCTCCTCTTCAGCCGAGAAAATCAAATGGTTGAGCTCTCAGATTGACTATGCATCCTCCCACATATCCCATGGTGAATTGCATCTGACTATAAGGAGTGATGCAAGCCTTAGAGGTTGGGGTATCTTCTGCAATGGAATTAGAACAGGTGGAGCATGGACAGCTCAAGAGCTGAAGGACCATCATATTAATGAATTAAACTGCTTGGTGCTTACTTTGCATTGAAATCCTTTACCAAATACATTCATATCAGAATCTACCTAGACAATACTATAGCAGTAGCTTGTGTAAATGAAATGGGCTCAAGCAAATTACGTAAGCCCAATAACATTACTCAACAATTATGGACATGCTGCGTTAAGAAGCATTTATGATTAAGTGCAGCCCATATTCTGGGTGTCCAAAATACAGTAGCTGACTCTGAGAGTCGTGATATAAATGACATGGATGCTCAATCAGTCACTGCTAACTGATTATCACTGCTAACTGATTCACTAAAAACCCTAGTGCCAGCTATTGACCTACTTGCGCCCAGAATCAATTTTCAGTTTTGCTATGTGTCTTGCACAAACCAGGTCCGGAGGCTTTCGCCTTAGAAATATTTAACCTAAACTGGGAGGGGGGGGGGGGGGGGGAGAATGTTCTTAGCATTCCCACCATCTGCTCTTGTTACTAGAGTACTGAACAAGATTATGGCAGACAGAGCAACTGGCATTCTTATTGCTCCATCCTGGCCATCACGGATGTATTATCCAATAGTGATGAGGTTGCTAATCCACAGCCCAGTGCTTCTCTGCCGAGCAAAAATAAAATAGTATGCAGAGTGTCCGATGTGCCTACAAAAACAGAGGTCTTTCTGAAACAGCAACCTATCTGTTTAATAGCCTCATGGCGATCTGACACCAAAAATACATACAAACAATGTACACATATTTCAAAGTGACAAAGATTCGCTTGTAAACACAAAGTGGATCCAGTTTTCACCACCCATAAATGTTGCAATCAATTTCTTAGCCATGTTGTATGAACAAGGAGTTTATTACTCCTCACTGTGTATTGCTCGCTCTGCTTTTTCTTGCTGTTTAACTATCAGTGATCAAACAACATTTGGCAATCTTCCCACTATCAAAAATTCATGAAAGGTGAGTTTTAAAGAAAGGCCTAGTCTGCTCAGATCCTCAAAATGTACAACATGGGACTCTAAGTAAGTTTTTCAACTTATTGGACCCTTGGGTCCCCAATAACTCTCTCAGCCTTGAAGAGTTTACTCTGAAATTTGTATTACTGTTAACCTTACTTATAAGGCAAATATATCAGACACTTCATAACCTGCGCATTGACTGTATGACCAATGACAGACGAACATTTACTAATTATACCTTGTTGAAACATTCGAGGAAAGGAAGTGATTTACAGCCTGCTGAACTAATTCCTTTCCTTCCAAACAAAAACATTTGTATCATAGACGTCTTGAAGGAGTGTCTCTCCAGCATTAAAGAGCATCATGTAAAAGATTGTTAAGTTTTCACAATCTATTTAAGCCAGTTAGTAAAGACATTATTGCTAGGTAACAGTAATGGTGTTGTCAGGTATTGACATACCTTACAGTATCCGTGCTGCTAGCGCATCTGCAGCCTCACGATAAGGCCTGCCAATTTCTGATATAATTTAAGTAGCAGAATGGTCCCGTGAGGACACTTTTGCTGAGTTTTTATTTTAAAAAAAAAAGCAAGTAATTTTGGACAGGCTTTACTAAGTATTACAGGAAACACAGTCTTACTCAGATCATATTATGAGACACAGTCTTTATTTGCGTCCTTTGCTCTTAGCCACAGCTCTAAAATCTCATATTACCATGGAGTGCCTGACCGTAGAGGAGATGAAATTATAACAGGCTTATCTTGGTAAGGTGATGGTTGTTTTGATTTTGTCGACTCGGCCGTCAGTAACGGAGTGGTAAGATACCCTCCCTGTCAAAATTGATTAATACTCCACTCTAAAATGTGTAATTTCATCTTGACTCCTGTGTCTGTGAGCGATCTGAAGTGTAACCAGAGGCGAAAGCGCAATGGTTCTCATCTTACCACACCGTTCCTGACAACAGTCGATAAAATCAGAAACAACTATCACTTCACCAAAACAAGCCTTGTTTGTTTCTATAATAGTACGACGAAATTTATTAACAAAAGACCAAAAGACAGATATAAGTAAACAGATGTCTTCCTGTGTGGATCGCGGCATGGCTTCCGAAGTTATAAGTATCAAAGGATGTTCTTAAGTTTTGGCGTACAGACCAAACTGGTGTAAAAATCCCAGGATGGCCTGTGGCTTTTTGTGGCAAATTAATCCTTCAGAGAGCAACTCAAGTGTGGGCTTCTCGAGCGTCTCTGAAGTCGGCGTAATCTAAAGGTACGTGTGTGACTGTCAGTTAACACGCCAGCCACACAATGTGGGAGCGTTTCTCTTCTGATAAGAAAAGAGTGAGTGAGGTGGGTTTTCTTCAAGGCAACAAGGACAAAATATGGCATGAATAATAAGCTACTGGCGTATCGTTTCGCTCAAAGAGCTGGGAAGGATTTTCACTTTTTAAAAAACTTGAATAGAATAGTACTTTTTCTTAAGATTTAGAATTTTTTCGGCTTCTGATTTACAGTGGTCAAATGGAACTGTAGGGTTTTTATGTCGTCAGACTTTTATATTGGTTTGGTGTGTTTAACTTTTAAGATTTATCTCTAGAAATGACATCACCAAACATTGTGCTTTCTTTTACTTTCAAAACAAATGAGCCATTTTGACCGTCAATCATACTACTTCTCTTTGCCAAGTACAGGAGATATAACACAAGTATTGTAAAGAAGAAAAAAACAAACAAGTAAACAAACAAACAACAAACACTGTTTTTTCTTTTCATATGAAACATAAAGTAAAAGAAAGTATTGAAAATTTCACCATAGGATAATTTTTTTTCCTTATCGTGGTAATTTTTTTATGACATTCATGTTTCAAACAGGAAGAGAAAAAGTGATTTTTTTTTTCTTCTTTGCAATGTCTATTTGGCAAAGGGAAGCAACCTAGCTAGCTGGCTGTACAAATGGATCATTAAGCTTATACTCCCCTTTTGAGTACGTGAAGAGATCGAAATTATCTAACTTGATATCAGAGAGTGATAGACAGGAAAAGCCTATGTACGTATACAACGAAAGACAACCCAAATGCATAGTGTAAACAACAATGTCTTGAGGTTCTATAAAGTGCTTCCTGAAAAGTAAATTAAATGGAGCGAGTGAGAGAGATTTCTTAAAGTGTTCAACCTTCCACAGACTGAATGACACTTCGAGGTCCATCATATAATTTTGATTCTAGCCCCAATTCCTTTGAAGAATCTGACTGGAAGCCGATAATCTTCAGTTGGTTTATATTATGGTGGAGAAAATTAAAATGGTGTCATACAGGGTATTTCTCAGATTTGGTCTTCTTTGTTCTAACATGACCTCTATAGTTGGCGAATTTTGTTCTCAATGCTATTATTGTCTTGTCATCTTCATCATCACAAGCAAGAAGTCTGCATGGAGGGAGTAACTAACACCAGCCTACAATTATCTCACCTTTGTCTCTTGGGCAGTGCTCTCATTGTCATGTGGACCGAGTTTGCTGAGGAGATGGAAAGAAAAAGCCTAATTGAAACAAATGCATCAAAGGAAATAACATTGCCAATCAACTCAATCTGCATAATCAAGACCACAAGGAAATGAAACCCTCAATGAACTAAAGATGTCAAGAATACAATCAAAACAAGGCGGACTAAAAAAAATTTTAAAAATCCGAATTTGTTATGACTATCTTTGACCGTGTAAGGCATGTTGTGTAAGGTTCCCGACTGGTTATTAAAGATATTCATGCCCGCCATAGGTATACCATATAAGTATGTTTACGTTCATACACCTCTTTATATTACTGTTTAATCATTTTCACTGTCTATTCTAATATTCACTGATTTTTGGTTCTATGTAGAGTGATCATTACGGGCTCATGCCTTTTTCAAAAGCAAATCTTTTAAAGTCTCATTTTTGGGAGTTAATTCCTTTCAATATGAGAGACTTTTGTTCAGAAGGATATTATTATGAAGTCTGAGGATACCATTTCACATAATGGATGACAGGCATATGGCAACACATAAACACATCACTTTATCCGAAATGTCTATGTACCAAATTGCAATACTCTTCGTCTAACAGTTTTGTCAATACATGCATATAACTTTGTCAGTTGTTAGATAATATACTAGCAGGAAAAAAAACATGTTTGTAATAAGATGCTTTGCTCACATCTTATTTATGTGCAACTCTGATTACTTCAGATGTCTGAGACAGCCGGGTCTTTGTTAGTGAGACATTTATTATTTACTAGTATTTTGCCAGCTACGCTTCCTTACTGCTAAATCACGAAATATATTCATGTGAAAAGACAGCTTGTAATGGTGAAAAAACTAACAAACAAACAAAAACCAGGCGGGCGTCTGATGTTTAGAATAGTATTATTTCGACAATATTACAAAGTGAGCTCTCACCCACGCTTATGCCGGGCGAAGAAAGTATGACAATGTCGCGGCTTTTGAATTCTATCAGGTATGGGAAAGATCGCAAAATTTCTGTCAGGTATGGGAAAGATTGCAATCTTCTATTTTTTTAGTGACTCAATAATTCCCTGGCTTCCTGAGCGAAAAAACCTGATGTATGCCCGGAAGTCCCGTGTGAACGTTCCAGCAAAAGATTATTTTATTTACAGAAACAAATGTCTGCCGAAAATCGTTTTGGGGAAATAATTTGTTTGAAAGTTAAAAAGCGAATGGAGAGAGTGAAAAAAAACATCCTGAAAATGGGATTAAGACCTTTGCTATAATATATAGTAATACGATTGCTAACTGAAACAATCTTGACGAAAAAAGAAACAAAGAAAAATACACACTTTATGCACAAAAGATACATTTGAAAATGAAGATCGCAAAGTTTTGTTTTCATCAGTCAAGTGATCTTTCATGCGCCTTTGTAGACACGCGATCTCTTTTCCACAGTTGTATCCATTTAAACAAAAGATGTCCACATAAGAAGCAAATTATTTCTCGAAAACGATTTTCGGGAGACATTTGTTTCTGTAAATAAAATAATCTATTGCCTGGAGGCTATTTTTTTTTCTTTAGGAAAAACTTCATTTTACTGACAGTAAAACCATTAAATTAATGATTCTCCCATTTAGGAATTAAGTTTTTGCCGGATAATGTTTTCGTATTTTTCTGTATGTCCGAACAATGATTTTGTGATATAACCTGACCTTTCCCCCTGCTTGAATGTTTTTCCGCTCCGCAGTGAAGATTTCCTGAAATATACAAACATAATGAGTGCGTGAGTAAGTAAGTGAGTGAGTGAATAAGTCAATGAGTGAGTGAGTGAGTGAGTGAGTGAGTGAATGGGAGGCTAACCAGTTTTCGAATACATAAGTGAATAGGTTGATTAGTCAGTCAGTTAATCAGTCAGTCAGTCAATTAGTCAGTCACCGCAATTCTATGAGACAAAACCGTGAGCGGATTATCAGATGGATAGCTGAGTGATCAATAGACAGGATGATAGAGAGAAAGGGTGATCCTGAGCAGAATTATTCATAGATGTGCAGTTCCTTACAAAGTATCGAGGCCTGACACAAAATGTGACCATTCCTTTGGCAAATGATCAGCAGAAACGTGATTATTATTTTTTCCTTCTTTACTCTGTTTGTTCAACAACCCTTGTCACTGACAAAGAGAAGTGACAGGGCTGGTAAAAGTAACCCTCATGGTGTGGAAAGGAATGGATCGAATTCGTTCCTAAGAACGTTTTTTGTGTTGTGTGCTTGTGATTTTTACTCTATGTTTGTTCACTTTTTGTCTCGGTCTGTCGATGATCATCTGTAAAGATCTCTATGTTTGTCATATAATGTTTACTGACCTGCCCGAGGACGTTTCCCCTTTTGAGAGAATCTCAAGACTGACACTAGAAACCCTAAAATAAATGCGAAATACATCTACAAAACGTTCTGGGAAAGCAGAGCAAATAACGTCTTTCATTAATAGATGGGTAGATGGATACATGTATGTATGGGTAGATGGATGGATGGATGAATGGAGGATGTGTGGATGGATGGATGGATGGATGAATGGATGGATGGATGGATGGATGGAAGGATAGGTGGATCGATGGATGGGTGGATGATGAATGGATGGATGGATGGATAGGTGAATGGCGTGATGGAGCAAGAATAAAGATGGGTGCTTGGAAGATGAATGAATGGGTGGTTGGATCTATGGAGTGATAAATGGAATGATGGATGGATAGATTTATGGATGGATGGATGAATGGATGGATGGAGAATGGATGGATAGATGGATTGATAGGTGGATCGATGGATTAATAAAGGGAAGGTGGATGGTATTTGCCTACCTGCCTACCTATCTACCTAATTATGGGTATTCATTTAATTGTAGATAAATAAAGCTGGTTATATATATATTATAAAATTGCAAGGAAACCCACAATAGGCATATGGACTCCAAAAATTGCTGAATGGATCCATCTGAAATTTGGCACACAATATTGTTGCACATGGATCTGTGTTTCAAATGTACATAAACCCGAAAAAAGTTTATTATCTTTGACGCTGTTCTACAAATGCGGTAATAATTGAAAATAAACTCGCAGATTTATAGTATATAAAATCGGCAAATTAACTGATTTTTCTTTTCTTGTTGTGCCATCGATCACCCCGTTTCTCATTAATCCAGAAGGCACTGAAGTATGACCTGATACAAATAAACATTTTTCCTCAAATAAGCATATATCACAATTTTCCGTTCTACCAAGAGGACACAAAAGAAAAACGACTGTGAATTATGTTTTCGAAACACGTGATTTGGAATAACAACAACAAGAAAAACAACAGCAAAAAAAAAAAAAAAAAATCACTAGAAAAAAAACAAACAAACAAAACCCACCACATCTTTTACCTAGGAGACAGGGTTTCTATGAGCCCAAATTTTTTTATCCAGAAGATGACGCATTGAGGCACAGGAAGACTGGGATCACGAAAGTGAACATTCAGTGTGATGGCTGCACACACCACAGAGGCTGTACTCAAAACCAGGAGCACCGTCAAATAGATGGCTGGCGGGCGAGAGCAAAATAGGTCTAAAAATCCGGTCAGTAAATAGCTGACACATGTGTCAGATTGTATGATATATATATATATATATATATAGCGAGAGAGAGAAATGACCGAGTTAGTTGGTTTTCCGTTGGGACAAGACGACAACGGCGACTGCGACTGTGTGCCAGGAATGGGAGTGTATGTGGCTACGCAGCCCAAAGCTGGAAGCACATATGTACGACAACACAAATAGAATAAGACAAACACTCAGAAATTGAAAGATGACCCCAAAAAATGGACAAAAGCAGAGTAAATTTTACTGTCTAACGTCCAATGTGTTGTATGTTGTGTGTTGGGACCTAACGGCACATCAGCACGATTACGGCTATATAGCGCCTAGTACCGTTGATAACGTTTACTAGTTATAAAAAGGTATATCAAAGACTTTGAATAATTTGGATAATCTGAAGAGTGTAAAGGGAATCTATCAAAAGAGGGATATATCCAGGTATATACTCTGTTTTCAGCACGGCCCGCTGCATATTCACATATGTTTATGATGATGATTTTAGATTCTGGAAAAGACACCAAAGTGGCGCAAGGAAGATTTCTCAGAAAGGGACTGATGAAGTGAGCTTCTCGAACATCTCTGAAGTCAGATCAATCTAAAAGTATGTGTACAACTGTTAGTTGACAGTAGGTTTAGTGTCTCTATTTGTGTCAGATCCAGTGTGTAATGAATGATACAAATAAAAAAAATCGTCGCAGAACGGAAAAGTAAGGGAAGCACATCTATTTGAATCAATCACGTTTCCTTAATCACGATAAAGTATTCTCTACATAATGGTATCACGGTGGTTTCTGTTGAAATCTAAGTTTAATTTGCAATATTATAAACATGATATCATTCTGTCTTTAATGCTGGAACTAGCGTTAGATGGTAAAGATAAAAAACAGCAGATTATATACGAAAGCGAGGAGAGTTACTAGCAACAGGAGACACATACATCATATTTAACAAAGAGGATAGGCTGGCTTACAGAAGCTCAAGAAGAAGCCAATTGTGAGAAACAGGCTATTCATGATTGCCAAATGATCAGATGATGAAATGCACATGAACTCGATCGTCTATGTTAGGGAAATCGACATTCACCGATTTTTTGGCTCATCATTTGTGATTCTTTCAGTTTTGATATACTGATATGATCGGTTAGCAAATATATCTCAATGTTTTGGCGACGAAGATAAATGAGTTACTGATCTACTCTAAACAAGAACGGAAGCAATCTCTCACGTTGAAAACACAATTTCTCTATTGATTACTCCTGGAAAAGAAAAAGGAGTGGTATAAGCGCTCGATTTTTAGCTTTACTCACTAAAAAATGAATATTGCTGGGAATTCCTTGGTATGGACCCCATGAGGATACCAAGGTAGACGGTGAGGGCCACCAGAACGGTAATGGTCAATTCCATCCGCTCGCCGCAGTCCGAGGGCAGAATGAAGACCAGCACATTCAGAGTGGACAGTAGCATGACCGGGAAAATGGTGTTCAGAATGTGGAAAAAACGTTTGCGTCTCAGCCATATGATGTACCTGACGCCAGTATGCACTTCATCGGATCTAGGGAATAAAAGAAAAGGGGAAAGAGGACGGAAGCGTAAAGAGTATGTAATTCTTTGCCTTAATGGAATTTCGGGTCAGAGATGAGAATAAAGGAAGGAAAAGATCAGTAGGGAAGAAAGGAAGGAAAGTTGGAAGAAATCACTTACCTGAAAGATGAACCGATAGTGTACGCTATAGCCTTGGTGTGAAGGATAGCCCATTCGCCATTTTTCACATAATACCTCAGACGGACATTGGAAGTCCGTGGAAGAATGATCATTGTCCTGCATTAAAGAAAGCAGATCGGTTATATTAGAACATGGATGGATGGATGGATGGATGGATAGATGGATGGATGGGTGGATGGATAGATGAATAGATAGGTGAATAGATGAATGAATTAATGGATGGATGGATGAAAGGACGGAGGGATGAAAATTTGGTGGATGGATCGACTAATTCATAAATAGATAGATGGATGGATGGGTGAATGGATGGATAGATGGACGGGTGGATGGATGGATGGATAGATAAACGGATGGATATATACGGGTGGATAGAAGGATAGAAGGATGAACGTTGGGTGGTGGGATGGAGGGATGAATGAATTTTATTTCTGAACCAATTCTAATCAAATGTGGCATAAATCATTTTCACAACAAGATAAAAAAAGAAGATACATATGTGCTTTTGATTTGGTTGGTAAGTTTTAGAGAAAAATAGGTATTCAGTATTAATAAAAACGGATATATTAGAAATTTCATTACACGATATTTTCAAAAATTTCTACAAAATTTTGTTTTGCATACAAGGAGCTGTAACTTTTTAAATATTACATATATATCAAACAACATGTTAACCAAGTTTCATAACGTTCCATTGAAATCTGGTGGAGGAGATAGATTTTAAAGTTAGTCATTTTAGAGACGCCAAAATCCAGTGCCAAGGGGACTGTCGATTTTTTTTTCACTGTTTTCCTCCAATTTGAACTAGCCGAATTCGATGGAAAAAGTTAAATAATTTATCTTCAATGAAAAAAAAAAATCACTGTCAGGACGCACCCCCCCCCCCCCCTTCTTTAACGAGGGGTGGATTAAACGATTAGTAGGTGGGACGAAATAAATAAAAATCACTATGCATTCAGCCTATTTACTTGTTGGTGTGCACCCAGCTCACAAACTGTACATTACACTGCTGTGTATCGAAGGGATACTTGGAAATGTCCACACGGCAAAAGGTCTTCGTGATGATGCCCGGCTCCCAATCCACTCTGCCCGTATGTCTGAGGTGGACTAAGAAATTTTTGTTCCCCAGCTCTTCGCGCTGGATAGCACTGAGAAAAACATAGTATTGTCATTTCCAGGTGTGTCTGCATCTAGAACAGTGATTTTCAACTCGTTTCAGGCAATGGTCCACCAAACCAATAAAACAAAAATGTCGTGAACCATTTCCTTTCTGAATAAAGAAAGAGAATAGTACAAAACACGTATTTTGGTTTGAAATACATTTCTTCAACCCAACTTAAAAAAAAAATGTCATGGAATATTTCATTTCTGAATAAGGATAAATAACTATACACAACAAGTATTTCGGTTTGAAATACAAACCTTCAAAACAATTTCTAAAAAGTATATAAAAGAATAGCCATTTAACATTTCAGTCTGAAATATATTTCTTGAAAATATAATTTTATCGATGTTGAATACTTATTTAACATTTTACTTTGAAATTAATTCCTAGCAAGCAGAGATTTGAAATCATTCGAGTATACAAATAACAAATACTTTCCCTTTAAATTTGCTTATCTCATTTTTTCTTGCAGCCAGACATTTGGATTTTTTCTCACTTACAAGATTTTTCATTTTAGAAGTGGTAGTTGATAAAGCACAACGAATATCCCTTTCCATTTTGTTATCAAATAAAGAGACGTCCGTGTGGACCATCCAAAGAATCATCATTAACCAAAAATGGTCCTTGGACCACCAGTTGAGAAACTCTGCCGTAAAATAAAGTAGTATCACCAATTGTATGACTATACAAATAATTAACTGTGGAATCACTGCATTGGTAATGCGACGACATAGGATGAATACACATCATCTGCAGAGAACGCACGCAGAATCAAGATGTCCGTGAAAAATTTCAGATTAACACCGGTTTCTGACTTCAAAGAACGTCCTGAGATGTCCGAGAAGAGCAGTAAACGAAAACAGACGAGATTATCTGAGATGTGATAGGAACAAAACAAGTCCTAAATACATTGAACACGAGAAAACCAAATGACTTGGTTAGCTCATGCAGATGACTCTTCCCCAAACACCTCTTGGGACGCATAATATCAAATGCTCTGCTGACTATAGTAGACCGAGACAACAATGGATCAGATACGCTCAGAGAAAGTCCCTCCTCCAGACTACCTGCCTTGCGGCTGATGAAGTCTAATAAATGCCTAGAGCTCTCCACAAACATCTAACGGTACCAGCCGACAGAAACAAATGAAATGAAATGACGTAAAATGCCCA
>JBCEWB010109624.1:0-11854 GCA_039654565.1 Peronia peronii
TCTGTTTGTCTGTCTGTCTATCTATCTATTAACTCAATTAACTCAAAGGGGGGAGGGGGGTTGCGAGTGAAGGAGTTTAGGCAAGAAATGCGAAGATTTGTCAAGGATGAATTTGAAAGAGACAGTAGTAAAGGACGAGAACTTTGAGGTTAACAGGACTAGAGTGATGTTCCTGAACTGGTTATACAGACAGACTACACTGGTCATCGGTGATTGGATCACGCTTCCCAAGCTGTGAAGGACACTAAGTAAGGTAATCAGGTCAAGGTCGCCGGCTTACCTTGGAGGCTTCTGTCTTCTGTTGGGCAGCCTGGGCCAGGATGAAGTCGGCACTCGCCTTGTTCTCCTCATCCTGCAGCTCGATGTTCAACTGGTGCATGGCCACGAGCATAGACTGCCGGCAGGGAAGACAAACAGAGACAAACGTTAGGAACAATGAACTTGTTCTAGTGAGGTAGGAAAGCAAGACAAAAGAATATTAATCACTCCTCTGCGCTAGATCCACTTTATGTGCACTTTTATTGCACTAAATTTAATCTTTGCAGTAGATGGAATATCAGTTTTAATGTTATTGTCTTCCATGCTGTCTTCCTTTCTTTTTTTCTTTCTTATTTTCCCGTTTTTGTTTGTTTGTTTCCTTCCTTTTTAACTTATTCATTCATTTCATTTCATTTAGAGATCGTGCGTCCGCTGGAATGAAGAAATCCATCATCCATTCATCCATCCACCCATCCATCCATCCATCCGTCATCCATCCATCCATCCATCCATCCAGCCAGCCAGCCATCCATCCATCCATCCATCCGTCCATCCATCCATCCATCCATCTATCCATCCATCCATCTATCCATCCATCATCCATCCATCCAACCATTCATTTATCCATCCATCCATCCATCCATCCATCCGTCCATCGATTTATCTATCGTACTGCACGTGGAGTAGTCTAACAATTAATAAGGCCTTATAAGCCAGGCTATCAGTGAGATCTCATGTCTAATGACTATGATCAGATCAAACACGGTTGATTATTGCGCGACCAATATCCAGTCAGATCTGTGTATCATTTTCAGAGTGAAATCAATTAAGAAAAATGGCAAACACGTGCATGCCTCATTATTTAACGGGAACGTAGAGAAAGGTGTGAAGGATCAAATTACTTTTGTAGGTATCAAAATCAGAGACGTTAAGGCTGAAATAATTATTACAGATTAAGAAGTCACGTGTGTAAAGTGATGCATGGTGGTCATGTGATTACATTTACCGACGATTTGGTGTAAATGAAAGTAATTACAAGGTTATGCAGAAAGAGGACGTCAGTACCTAAAGGCCAGCTTAGTGCTCATATGTCATGGTTAGAAATAATATTCTTGTGAAGCGCTCTAGAAAAAAACTATGGGAGGCGGGGGGGGGGGGGGAGGGGCGCAGTGGCTCTGTGGTTTAACGTTTGCTCAGGGAGAAAACAGGCCCGGATCGACTCTTGGGGTCCTGTATCGGGTCCTTGGGGTATCCTGTACGAAGATGGAAAACCCGCATTTTTTCAGTGACTCAACGGTTCCCTGGCTTTCTGTGGGTAGGGAAGCCCAACTTCTAGCCTTCTCGGATAAAGGCGAATATATTTCGGAGGTCACGTTAAAGAACCCTTGGTTGTTCAAAATCTATGAAAGAGTAGGCTGCGTGCCGCTGTCCGGGCAAAATTTCCAAATTCTAAATTTCTATCCACAAAAACTCTTAAGATTGAAACGCTTAAGAAAAACAAGCCAAAAAAAAAAAAAAAAACTCGTCGGCTAACAACAAATTGCGCTTCTCAGTTTTATGTATGTCACTGAAGTTGATATGTTATATGCGTTCGAGTAGTGTCTATTTCTGAAAGCCTTATTGTCTTGCGGCCAATCAGAATGGGCGGTAAGGCGCAGGACTCCAACAGAGACAGCAGAAATTGAGTACGATGAAGATGGTCTGACTTGAATGCTTTCATATGGCAGAATCAAAAGAAAATTCATCTCCGAATATGAAAATATTGCAACGTCCTGCTAGGCTTGTCAGTACCGGCCCATTTTGTTTTCATTCTATCCTTAAGTGGGAGTGAGGGAGGGGAGGGGCGCTGGATATGATTTGGAACTTTTGGGGTTAAAATATCGATTTCTAGTTTCGTGTGTTTTTGGACAGGGTAGTCATGTGTGTAACAGACAGATTTTCAAAAACAGGGCAAAACCAAGGACGGCGGTTCTTTCCATAGCGATCAGTCACGCTAGTAAGTTTTAAAGGTCATATTCTCATGACACGATAATTACAAATAAGTGCTAAAATGGCACAATATGGTCAAAACCAAAATAAATAAATATCAAACAAAACTAATACAAAAAAAAATTAAATAAAATAAAAAGAAACCGCTTCCTTCTACCCTTAGCAGCACAGAGATGAGCAAGCAGTGACTGGTGGAGATCAGGGGAGGTAATGCCCAGGCCAGAGAATAGGTCAGGCTACTTTGCGACACCGGGAATATAATATTAACCATAGCCTTTGTAAAACATTGAGAAGCTCAGCAAGAGAGATCCATTTTATGCCTTTATCCGATCAATCGTGAAAATCTGGTTTAGAAAACCTACTTCAGTTACCATATGTCAATATGCGATCTTCCAGATAACCACTGCATTCTGGTAATCATTAAGCTCGGTCTGATGGGCGAGGTCGGCTAGTATTTATTTTAATCACTGACTAAGCGAAATAATTCCCCTTTGATCCTTGAATTATATCTCCTGTCCATAGCTTGAAGGGTCTTCTTTTAGAAGTCATGAGTGTGGGCTGATTGATAGCGCTCGACCCTAACTGCGATTTATGACTATGGACAATGTGTACGTTTGGCCGGCGTTGGCCTCACGAGCTGACTCTTAATTATGCAAAGGAATAGCAATTCTTTCCTAAAACCAGGCAACCTGTTTTATAAGATAAATACAGTCTTCCTGCAGCCTTGAAGGATAATCAATGAGTTCATAAAATACATAAGGTTCATTTATGAAACAATAACAACAACAACAACAAAAAATTAATGCTCAGCTTAATGCAGGTTCACTAAAGAAATATTTAATAGTTTTACCGCGTGTTCACGATCTTACAGAATTATCCATACATACTAGATTATGAAGATGTCAGTCCATTAAAAAAAAAAATCTTAAAAATGTGTCTTCAGTTAGACCTGATAAAATGGCGTAAGAATTTGTAGAAGGTTTCACAAACCAGTTCTAGTTCTAAGTAATCAGAATACAGACAGTTTGTTCATATTATGCTTACTCTAAGATTTAGTGTGAACTACAATAATCGTGAGCGAGTTCTACAAAGTAGATCTTTAGTCACGAGTACATTACGAAATGTTTATATCGATAAACGTTTATTTCAGATACATCAATCTTTAAATGTTTCACAAAAGTGTTCTCTAGCAAGACTGAGGAAAAAAGGAAAAAAGATGGACCACCAGCTTCTTTCATTGACAACATCACTGAATCTAGCGGAACGAGAATCTATGAAGTCCGTAAGGCCAATGAAGATGAAATAAATGCAGAAAAATTGCTCGGTATCACGGATTCCAGCGATCAACACTGAATTTGCTGACGCTGGCCAAATTCTCTAGCTCTTTGGATGTACACCAAATGTTGATGTTAATAAGTGAGAATGTTAATTCAGACATGATAACACGAGTTAGCTACACGCAGAAGATTGAAGGGCGTAAATATATATCGTAACTGCAACGTTCTAACCGTACAGTAAATAAGTAAATAAATTGGGGGGGGGGGGGGAGGGAGGAGGGGTAGTGGTCGATTGGAACATTGAGATAACGACATTATATTCTATCTGTTCGGGCGAGGCTCTGGGGATAGCGGGAAGAGGGAGATCGTGGCAAAAACCACATAAATCGTCTCTCAGAAGTAACAGTTATGGTTTCAAGTATGCGATTGTCCACTCCACTTCAGAAATATTATGAGGTCTTGACAGGCTTGACCTTTCCTGACCTTGCCAGCCAATCCTTTCATGTGGGGATATTTCTGGAAGTCCATAAAGTTGGGCTTTAACTAAGACAGTGGGCCTCACTGAATCACCCATCCTTTCACGTTGGAGAAGCCATGCTGATTGGCATAAAAATGGGAGGCGTGAACTTGGACTATACAGCTAGGCTTTTAATAATCAAGGAAAGACAATAGCACTGTATCATCTTTCCTTTCAAGTGAAGAAGGACATTCTCTATAAAATAAACTTCATTTATAAAAGTGGGTCCTTTAGTGGAAAATGTTACAACTCCATATGCTTTCAATGATCACTTGTGGCCATAGTGTATGGCAAGAAAGGTGAGAGCCTTTATTTAGATATCGCCAGCTCTATCTTTGTTGCTCTGTCTCCACTTGTGGACCATTTGAAGATATATATGTCATATGAAAGAGGGATAGTATATCTACTATATAATGTAATTATTTTACCGATCACTGGTCCAAAAAGATATATTTTGAAAATCATTTTATCCTATCTCCTATGTGCAAAAACAGTTGCTAAACATAAAACATCAATTTTCTCAAAATGCAAAAAATGGGGATAGAGCAACAGAGAACTGAGCTCACGATATGGAGCTCCCATTTGAGGCTCATTGGTAGAGAATAATAACCAATATTGTGGTCACGATATCCCTTGGTAGAGAGACGGAGATGTGAGCACTGGGAAGTGAGGCGAGAGTTTGAGCATAAAATGAGGCAGGGTTTATTGAAGAAAAACATACAGAAGTGAGACGTCAGCCTCAGGAGTGAATGTTTCAGTTTCCATATCGGATCTAGAAAGTCATTGGTAGAGGCAATTTAATGTCCACAGATTTGGATCTGAGTTTTTAAGAGTATGTTTGCAAGACTGTGGAGACAACGATATGGGGGGGACTAGTGATCTGAGAATCTTTGGTCATTGCTTTCTTTTAAGTTGGCTCGAACGAACGTAGAAATGGCATGGAAAGGGCTGGAGAGCAAAGGTTTGAGCTAGCACCTCAGGTAAATAAATAAGTGCTCCCAAATATAGTTATACAAAATGTGGCCCCCACCCTTACCAAACTAGTCATAGTCACGGTGGGGATATGTGCAGTGGTAAGAAGTGGTTGAGCCGGTGCGGGAGAGAGACATGCGTGGACACAAAATCTGGGCATTATGATCCTATGAACATAGATGTTCGTTTTCCTGTTGACCTTTTAAGGTTTACTTCGAGATATTTTAATTGATGCATTGTTTTATTAAACTATGAAACAGGTCGTGCATTAAATTCTTTTAGAGATTTCACTTTGCATGTCGTATTCAACAGTTAATCTCTGATTTTTTACTCTCCCTGGAGATACACTGTTTTATATATTGTCTAAATACCAGTCAGCACAACAGTCAGTGTTGTGATGCTCCATTTCTGAATTCCGGGAAACTAAATCAATGCACAAAAAGATAGTCGAGAAATGAGGCTCTTCCTATCAATAGCAGGGACTCAAATTGATATCCATTGGGAAAGAATAAAGTTGTGTTATATGAAGAAAAATTGTATCAAAAAGTCTAATAAATGGTTCTGTCAAATTTACTATGTGCATACCGTTCATGTTTTCTCTCTGTTATTTGTCTTGTCAAAGATTAAGTCACTGGGTTCTATTTCCTGTCACAAGAGGTCGATCTGTCAATGATTACCCGATACTTACCAGAATTGATTCCCGGACGTTCCTGATGATGTCCCGGATCTTTTCAAGCCTCTCCCTGTGACAGAAACAAGAACAAAGCAGATTGAAGGGACGGACAGCGATCTACAGGTGATTCATTAAGGCAGGTGCTAATCGCATTACAGATGGTGATAGTTAGAGTGGCATGGAGATTGTGATGGCGGACAAACCTAATGTGTTTCTGAATGTTTAGCAATGTGAACGGTAGCGTCTATCTCTTCGACAATATGAGAGTTAGTATCTTGACCGTGTGAGTGTGAACGTGATTTTGTCATGTGTGCCTGTGTGTGTGTGTTTGTGTGTGTGTGTGAATGCATCTTTGGGAGTTCTTTGTATCATCATCATCATCATCATTATCATCATCATCATCATCATTTTATCAAATATTAGAAGACTGTCTAGTCTAGAAAAAAAAGAAGAAATAACAGATAATAAAGAACTTGATATTGATGTTAACAAGAATACTCTGCCAAATATTCAAGTCAACTTGGCTCTTTTTCAGGGCAACAAAGTAAATATATCATCGACGTCATCGCCGTCATTATCACCTTCAGTTTATATGAATGCCTTGAAATAGGGGAAATTATTATACTGTCAACTGGTTAACTTATTCAATTGACAACAAATAAATAAGTAAGAAAATAATAAACAAATGACAAGTATGAGGAGCTGATGTCAAGAAAATGTGACTTCTTAGACTAAGCACGAGTTCTGGTTGTTCCATTGACAGAAACAAAAAACACGTGTTTCCTGGCAGAACATTAAAAAAACATAATATTCAATGCTTACGCAAAGGTGTATCCATTAATGTGGATGATCTTCATCTGCTTGGTGATAGTGCTCTTTCCAGATTCACCGGTACCTGTGGAGAGTAAGGATCACCCTGGTCAAGGACTTACTCGTCAAGCCTTGCATTTGAGACCTATAGGCTGGCCGAAATGCTCCAAGATACTAACTTCCATACTAACTTTTTTAGGCCAACTGATTTTCGTGTGTTTTCAAAGGGAGATTGTTGTGTCTCGCTCTATTACTTCCCTTCGGCGGACAAATATAAGTGCTGAACTAGCAATGTAAAGAGCCGAAACAAAATTCATTTATGCACCCATTGCTTGAAATATGCACCATGAAAATTAAAAAAAACAACAACAAAAGTATGGTACAAAGAGAATGTTTTCTTCTCATCACTGTAATTATATCAATTTTTTGGTGATCGGGCGTTCGGATAATATGAAGTAAAAACAAATTGTTTTCCTCTTCACATTTTTTAATAGACAATACTATTATATTCGTATTCAACACCTCAAAATTAGCAAGGCCTACGCACAAACGACTTAGATTCAGTGTTTGTTAACATTTTACCACTTTCAGTTCCAGGGAGTACTGACGCCATACACTACCAATGATTTTAAGCCAAATAAATTGGTTGCGTTGCTTCTATATCGGTGGACATACATGCCGGAAACGACACGACTAAACCTTATCCCACGGGTGAAAAATCGTATCGTGTCGTGTCGTTTCTGTCTTGATGGACATACAGCCTAAAGTTCCTGTGCAGTCTAACTGTCATCGATAACTAGAAATGTACCTGATAGTAACTAGAACTAATTATCGCCCTTTGAGGTGAGTTTCCTCCCTTCTCTTCCGTTACATGAGATAATTCATTCTAGCAAATGCAATGGAGAAATGAAAGGGAACACCACGATACGATTACCAATCAAGATAACTCCCTTCGGGTGGTTGAAAGTCTGGGAAAGTATGAAATGAAAGGGGACACCATTTGTGGCTCATAATATGTGAACAAAATCTATCATACCTCACATGTAATTAACGTTATCCTCACGTTTTTCATCTCGTTCTGTGCCCTTATTGCTCTGTAAAGGAGATACTTTCTGTCAAGTCGGTAATGTACAAGAATAGCGGAGGGCGGACACCGCCTGAGAAATATACAACTCGTGAGGTACAGGAAAAGAAACGGAACGTCCGCTACCATTGAAATACAGGTGTCATTTTTCAGTCCCTGTTTCCGCCCGTCCCTTTCACTATGCCTCTATATCGGCACTTGTTCGTTTAAGATGGAATTTTGTTATTGAGAAGGCAACTGTGAATGGGAACAGTTTTTACATAAGGGAATATTATTGACCCACATGTGTTACATTATTCTAAATAAATACAAATGGAAAAAAAAAGGTACAGGAGCAATTATTATTTACAGCATGCATTCATATAATCATACATGAGCACATATTCATATACATCTGTCCATTGATCCATCCATTATCCATCCATCCACCCCATTCATCCATCTATACATCCATTAATCCACCTATCCATCCATCAAGGCTATGCATCCATCCATCTGCCTATCCATCCAGCCAGACAATCCACCCATCCACTCATCCAGCTATCCATTTATCCATCCATGCACCCACCCATGCATCCATCCATCCACCAATCCATCTGCCCATCCATCCATCTAGTCAGCTAGCCAGCCAGCTCATCCATCCATCCATCCATCCATCCATCCATCCATCCATCCATCCATCCATCCATCGGTTTATCTATCCACTCATCAACCCATTTATCTTCCATACATACATATAAATAAACATGCTGAACTCAAGAACATACTATCAAATAACATGGTCAGGGCTTATAAAATACACGTTCTAATTCTTAAGGAAACAAAATCCAGTTGAATCTGCATATTATTAAACTACATCGTTTTCTTCTTTCTTTCTGTCTTCATTTCTCAATCTGTTCCTCTCCTCTTTCTTCCTTTATTTCATTTCTTTCTCTCCACGTTTTCTTTGTTTATCTCCTTCTCTTTTCTCTCTTGTTTTCTCTCTCTTTCTTTCTTTGGTAATTTTCTCTGCTCCCATTTCATACTTCCTGTAGGCTACTGTGAGATAGTGCGTCTATGAATGAAAACAACGACGTTTGAACTCGATCTACCTTGTTAAAAACAGAGTGAAAGGCCCCATTATGAGTTCAGATTAATTAAAACTTGTCATGTATTCTCTACGTTTTTCCTTCTGAGCTTGTCACAATGATATTTCTTGTTTAATGTTACTGACGCGGTAATAAATTAAAAGGGACACCTCAAGATATCCACCGGCAGCAGATTGAAAGGCCTTTTTCTCTAATCGTAACCGTAAAGGATACCTCCTCTTTGGCAAAAAACAAAGATATTCACGTCAATGAAATCAATAGATATCAGTGCACGCAATGGATCTGCATTCTTTCATTTCCAGGTTCGATCTTGTCTACTTGTTCAGGGATGTGACTCCAGTTCTGTCTCCAAAGCATAAAATAGCTATAAAATTACCAACACAGTGGATCCATCTCCGATCAAATCACCCAGTCCTGTTTGATGTCTGCCATGTACAAAGTTATAGTGTTAAGGTTTACTTGGGGCCCGACATGACGCCATCTGATAGTTAGAATGAGTCGGAGACCTAAGCAGATCGAAAGCTGATGAGTTCCTTTTGCGCAATGAGAGAGACACCCCCTAATGATCGGTAAACAATATCCTACCATACTAGGCGCAAAATAGTCATAATCGTGGCGATATTCCGTTTAACCCCAACACAAACAAACGCTCCCTGATGACACAGGCACACATATGTACGTCAGCATAAGCTAGAGACATCACGTTTTTGACCCCGTCTTGTCGTTGTCTTTGTATTAAGTATTGGACAGAGCCCGTTCAACATAACATCTGTAGTGATGAATAAAACGTTACTGTTTCATTATGACGTTAAGTGTAAGACGTTATGATTCGGTTTCGGTGTGCATAAGCCTTTCAACCTCCTTTGGGGTGGTTATCTCGGCTGATCGTTGGGGTCCCACGCAGTAGTTATGGCGACAAGGATTCCCACTGCTCTCGATCTTTCGCTGTTTGCAGCAATGGGATAACGGAAGCAGCTCGATATACTTCTTTCCCTTGGACACGAAGGCCGATGAACAACCGCAGCGAATACGTCAATCCATTTTTTTGTTTTGTTGCTATTTTTATTTTCAGTATGTACAATGAACATTTTTGACAAATTCAGGCAAGGAAAACTTTATTATTATTATTATTATTATTATTTGTTATTAATATTACTTTTTCAATTATTTTGTGAAGGTGTCCGCAATCAACATTTTGAATAACATGATAATAACTGATCTAGAATTCTTTGCAAAGATTATTCAACTGCTCCTAGTGTCCAACAAAGGACCAAATTGGGGCTAATTTACCCCTCCCCCCCCCCCCTTTTCCCCGTCCCCCAATCAGTATCAGCAATGTGTGAAGTTTTCCATGTAATTAAATTACATAAATTTTATGACATCCTTAATATGTAATGCATGTCCATTTCCGCCCTCCTCCTCCCTCTCTTTTCCCATCCGTCGTCCCTTCTCAGTCTTTTTCTTTCCTTTGGTTATTTGTCACTTATACGGGCAAGAACAGAATATGAAACCTTTTCCTGCTGTCATGAATGATTAATTACATTTTAGAAGCGGCATCGGTGAATTAAAACTGCTGTTTTCCTTCCTCCAGTCACGTGGTAGAATTGTATCGATCTATGTGCATTTTCTTAACTCTGCTTTACCTTTAAGTTCGTTGGCTTTGAACTCATCAGTTACAGTAGGGCCATATATGATGCATGTATTGGTGTGGTAGTACTGAGATTCGTTCCCAACTACGACAACCTCATAACCGTTCGCTATCTGCGTTTGAAGTAAAAATACCCACACGTGTTTGATCATTGGATGAGTAAGAAAATGGCCCTTTCTCAATGTCCTCTATTAATTTCAAATTATTTTGAGAAATATAATACTAACCAATAATAATAATAATAATAATAATAATAATAAAATATCCGTGCCATATCCACAGAAGTAGCCCTTTTCAACTTTCTTTATTCGCTGGACGTGTACAGAATAGAAAGGTAATCTCAGTGTTGTACGAGCCTGTGTGTTATGGTACTCTTGAAATGGAAATAGGACTGTGGTAGTGAAGGAATAGGCTCACAGAATATTGATAATGTTATAGAAGTAACTGGAATTAAATCCCAAAAAGTTATTTCTTCGCTGTAACTAAAAATGTTTTATGCACGAACAGCGAGCAGCTTCGACAAGAACTCACCTAGTAACAAAAGTTTGAGTCGCTTCAGATCTTCCTTGTGCTGTTTGTTGAGAAGTTTCGTCAGTTCTTTATCTCGCAGTCTCGCCCTTTTGGCTTCTTCGTGAGACAAATAAGGCCCGCCCCCTTCGCCTTCGGGGACACACCCACTGAAGCAGGCCATGACGTGCTCCTGCATTGAGGCGTGGCGTCAAGGAGATTGACACTGGGACTGCAGTCACTGATTGGCTCACGCCCAAGAGGGCGTGGCTGAAACGGCCAGTCACGATTTACGGAGGCCAATCACTGTGTGGTTCACGATATTGTCCATAAATATTATAATATGATTTGATTCTTCATACTTTCCCACAAATAATCTGTTCTCGGAAGGTTTGACTGCAAATCCAGATGTCAGTTAGAATCTTTTATTTGTCTTTATCTGTGACCAGCTGTTGCAGTGGTTTTCAGACACTCATGCAAGATCAGTCCTGACTGTGGAGAAGAAAGAGAAAGAAATCAAAAGTATTTTCAAAAAGACCACACAAGCAAAGGCCATAAGGCGTGTGCAGTATATGAAAAAAAAAACATAATAATAACTAAATTACCAAAATGTCTAAATTGAAATTAGATGACTTACTGACTCGCATGCATATAGACAGCATTGCGTTCTGGTCATTTCCAGCTATAAGTCCTTCGACACGATGTATCAGTACAAAGTGCTGCCCATGTGGAGATCTAGCACAGTTAATAGAACAGGTCCTTTCACCACTTAGACCATAGTGACAATGAAAAGACTTTAATGACAGAAGCAACCCGTCCCGACCCCCCCCCCCTTTTCATTCCCCTTTCAAGGAGCTTCATGTCCAGTTTCTTTACCTGAGAATTTCGTTCCCTATAGTCTATCTGATGATGATGTTATTGTCTGGTTTTGTCAACATAATATATGTCCTACCCAGTGCCGTTAACACACACACTGACAAGATATTGAGAATTTCAATCCCAAGTTCGTCTTCCTCTTCTCTTAGCTTTCC
>JBCEWB010109635.1:0-11853 GCA_039654565.1 Peronia peronii
CGGAGTCTCCCCAGCGCCTGGCTAGCCTTGCCGATTCTAGAGGCGATTTCTTTGTCCAGGGAGCCATCACAAGAAATCTGTAGTCTCTAGCACCAGCATAACATGCTTATTGTTCATGTAATAGCAACTTCAAACATTGTGGCCTTCATCAGAATCATGTTTCTTAATCTACCAATCATAAATATACAAGATGTTGAAAATATGTACCAATTTGGTTTGGTTTTCGATCAGTTTTTAAAACTTTGTCAAATCACTGTAACACCGCATCACAGCAGTGGCACTTTAGTTGTGCTGGCTTGGCCCAAAACCACGAGCAGGGTCACGAGTATTGGGTTACCTGCCGGCACTGTGCCGTGGTGGGGAAAATAGACTGATTTATAGAACTGTCTCTTCATTAAATTACCTCTTTAACTTAAGGAATGCAAGAATGGTTTCTTTTTGACTGTACCAAGCTTAAGTGATTGTAATGATTCGTGAAAAAAACAGACTTCTAGCTGAAATACTTTTGCCGGAAAATCCTTCTGAAGTTGGGCTAATTTTCATCTCAATATGTAATTATGAGTGATACTTTCAGTTACTGTTAATTACACAACCACGTCTCATATCAAACTTAAATTTCCTGATGTTATAGACAATACCTGTATGCATATATATACCAAATTTAGTTGCCTTGTCACTGAAAATAAAGCCTCCACAGCAATTTTCATCCTTATGTAGCTGTTTTTATCCATTCAAGAAATGATACCCAGGGCCAAATGAATTTCTGTACACATTATTACTTTTTTTTCTTTCACCAAAAGAAAGAAAACAAGCACATATGTAACATTTCCATATCATGACTTGATTATTTTGGAGACTTCACATTCAGTTATAAACACATTTCATACTTTCTTCCCATAGATATAGATTACATGTGTGAGACAAAAAGTTAATCCTGTTCCAGTAACTTCCATTTAGTGGTCTTACCCTTGACTGATTTAGTTGGAACTGCTACCTAAAGCATTGGGCTGACTTGACGAAGATGTGAACTCATTATGAACCTCAATTTACTATAACTGGTAGCTGTTTTCTGTGCCTTGCTCTTTACTCTTTGCAAGGCCAGAGGTTGTCCCTTTGTTTTGCACCTCACAATTCTTCAACAGGTTTTTTTGTTTGTTTTTTTTTTATGACAGAAGTGAGCAACTCTTTTTCATCATTTGTCAGAGGCCCATCTTTAATTTTGTTATGATTGTCATCAATTGTGGTGTATAACTGTTTAGTGTGTGGTGATGTTGCACATTCACATGTGAAAGTTGAAGGTTTCAGGAATTTTGAGGGTGTTAAATAATCGATGGGATTAAAAAACAGAATGAGGTACCGAAACATATACTGGTACATATGCTGGTATTCTCCATCTCTCTGCACTATCCAACACTATTGCATTTTCACTCTGCCGTGTTCCGTTTCCTTGTGACACATCCTAGTCTCAGTTGTGCACCATGAATGCACACGGTACAGGGTTGAGGTGTTTTTGAACTATCAAAAGCATACCAGATCTCATTGTTGTATTCAGCTAGTTGTTTGGCTCTTTAAATGCAACAGCACTTTGTCTCCGTTTGATATCTCTAATAGATAAGAGACAAGTTTGGCATACATACTGAGAGTGGGTTCCATCTTTGTCTTTTCTTATATCTTTTCTTTATAGTAAAAACAAAATTAATGCCCTCTTTCACTGTCTAACACATATGCTTTTTTTTTCTTCTTCTTCTTTTTCTGTACATATTTCATTGTTCTGAGTCATATTTTTTCCTCTCACAGTCTCTACACACTTCATTCAATATAGCTCTGTGTCTGTCCAATGAATGTTCTTTCATTGTAAGCACAGGCCAAAGATGTCAAACATTATTCAGTTTGGGGCCCGTTAAAGAAAATTTTGTCTTGATAAACACAGGTTGTGATATTCACCCTGTTACAACATAAAAAGTTTTGGTGACATAGCTATAAAATTTAGAGGATTAAGAGTTTAAATGAAGAAGAACACAATCATACAAAAACTGAAGAGTCACCCCACAAGACTATTGAGATATAATTAATTATCTAAGTATTTGAGGCAGAAATGTAGGTTTCTATACATAGTTTTCAAACATCTATATCACTCACACAGTCATAGAGACATGGGATTTCCATCATTCTAAAGAGCTTAAACTAAACTCTCAAATGAATTCTTTAAATCTGGATTGGGAAGAATTAGAACTAGAGTTGTAAAGCTTTAAAGTTGGTCAGTTTATGAGTCACAGCAAGAATTTGCCGGTACCGCTGCCGTTCTGCTAGTTGAGCCCGTGACAGATGAGCGGAGAGGACATTAATGGCCTTTGCAGCACGAAATTGCAGCCCAAACTAAAAGTCACAATTTCGGGGGTTTTGTGATGCCTTGGTAAGAAAAGAGTACTAGAAATGGATGATCTCATTTGATAGCAAAATTTTTAATTTTGGAATGAAACAGAACAGAAATGTCAGAAAAAAAATAATAAAATTAGCCAGCTGCTGTCAACCTCTGACTTTCTATATTTCTTCTTGAAAACTTCTTTTATCTTTTTTTTTTTCCAGTATGCACGAGTTGACTTTAAGACATCTCCGTCTGTAGTGTGGGAGCTTCTGATTGATTACTGGAAGATGCCACGGCCACGCTTGTTGATATCAGTGACAGGTGGAGCCAAAAGGTTTGAGTTGAAGCCTCGACTGAGTGCACTTTTGAAGCAAGGCATTGTTGAAGCAGCTGTTAACACAGGTTCCTTCTCTTGTTTGTCTTGTGAAAGATACTGATTTCTTTTTCTTTTAATGTAAAAGACAGTAACAAATACAATTCTCAACATTCAAATGGTACTGTTATCCTTGGCAAAGTTTAATCAAGAATTTTTGTGAACAAAATAAAAAAAAAGGAATTTTCCATTTATTCCCACAATCATATTGATCATTTAGCAGATAGAAAATATTCTTGCACTTAGTCTGCTATGTCTATTCTTTTTCTTTTTTATTACCTTGTATTGCATCTTGTGTGGTATTTATGAGTGCAATGGCAGTGATTTCCTTATAGTCAGATATGCTGGTAACAGGTGTTGGAGAGAGATAATATCTGTCTTAATTAGAACCACTTTGTAGGAGATCATTTTAAGCAGCACTCAGTGACAGCACAAAGGCATGGCTGAAACAATGGCTGTTCATGAAAGCCTCTGTTGACCTGAAGAGTCACTTGTGATAGGAAACTACATAGTTAGAGCATTGATCTTAAGAATTACCAGTGAAGAGAAGCAACATTATCAAAAGCAACCTCTTGTATAAAGAGCCCCCTTTTTTTTTTTACTGATATACAACCTGATCAATATCTTCATGTTGATTTGACTGTTCTCTATATAATTTAATATCTGGCCAATCAGACTGACTTTGGTTACTATGTTTATAAAAAAATTCTTTGAGATTTTCACTAAGTGCCTGATGATGTCTATAGAGCTACTAATGAAAAGCGGAAAGTAGCCTTGTGTGAATGGACCATTTTCTCACTAATTTGACCTAAGCTATGTAGTAATCTTGACCAGGTTTTCATAACATATACTTAGTATCTGGCCAAAGTTTAGGCTGACTATCTTTGTTTACAGCAATTGTATGTTCATATATATATTCACCAGGTGCCTGGATCATCACAGGAGGAACGGCCACAGGGGTGATGGAGTTTGTGGGTGAAGCTGTGAGGGATCATATCACTGTGGCAGGGAGAAGTCAGGATGTACAGTGTGTGGCTCTAGGCATTGCCACCTGGGGCTGTGTGTCCAATAATTTGGCCCTGGATGGGGAAGGAGTAGGTTGACCCATTTCTTCCTATAAACAAAGTTTTTCTGTTCTCCAGAATTTTTCCTTTGCTGCAGCCAGCAGTGAAATTGACAGGCAGGGATCTAAAATTTAGGGGGAATCCTTAGTAACTTTTTTCAGATTGTAATCCCACTTTCTTGTATGTCATGGTACTGACTGTAACTTTGAAAAGGATTGATGTAGTACATTAGTAACATTACTTTGCCTTGTGAATATATTTGAAATAGATGTTTACATCTGTATGTTATTGATATAGTGTTGAACATTCATAACATGTTTATTTTTTCATTGCAGGACTCTGGATTGTGGCCATCTGAGTACGCAGTAGAAGACATTTGCAACTCACCTCCAGGCTACTCCTCTCTTGACCCCAACCATACCCATTTTCTGCTGGTGGACAATGGTCAAGAGGGGCAGTTTGGTGCAGAGATCTCATTCCGCTCAGAACTGGAATATTTTATATCAGCTGTAGGCACAACAGGGGTCTCCGAGAGCCAAGGTAGATCTATCCTGAAAACTCACTTTTTGTATTTGTTATTTATATTATGACTAGAACTCTGCTCCATTACCTCATCTACAGGAAATGTTATCCAAATGTTATTTAAAGAAACAAAATATTAATATGATGCATTGTGGTTGTTATGTCAGTGATATGAAATCTGTATCTTCTGTGAAATATATGTACACTCTTAGGATTGAGTATCTAGATCTTATACCACATATTGTTGTCTAGATTTTTTTTTTTGGCTGTAAAGGTTTTCAGTTGATGTCATATCGTGATAATAAATGTAGGACTCTATATCAGAGAGGGTGTAGAAAGACACTATTTTGTGTTGTGACAATTTGTAGTAACAATTTCCAAATTTGTTCATCTACTGATACCAACTTCCATCTTGTGGTCAATTTTCGCCATCATTGACCATCTCTAAATCCACCCTGAACCACATCTCCTTCCTAATTCAGTCAGGTCTTATTCAGATAGTTTATATATATTACTTTTTCTTTTGAACCTTGATTTATAGCTATATTAGAATTGTTTATCACCTAGTGAAATATTCTGTATGCATTACACTGATGTTGAGCCACTTGAGTGACCTAGTAGCTTATGTAGAAAGCTCTGTTATATTTAAATATGATTTTTTTTCATTGATATTACATTGCTCAAACAGTGATTCAAGCCTCAGTGGCATGGATTATTAACATACTACATATGTAAAATGAAAAGAGCTCTCTTGTATATATGCAATTTATTGTTATTTATCTCACATTCCTCTGACAGTGATCCATACCCCTGTGGTGTTGATTGTGGTGGAGGGAGGTGTGGGCACAATGGAGACAGTCTATCAGTCCGCCAAGCTAGAGACTCCTGTGGTAGTCATCAAAGGATCAGGCCGAGCAGCTGATTTCATAGCCCTGGCTCACAAACTCACTGAAAAGCGTTCAGAGTAAGTTACCTGCTCCATATTCTTGCTTCACTCTAGTATCTAACAACTTCTAGGTCTTTTCTGCCTCAGTCTTGGACACTTCTTGTGGTAAATAGAATTGTCCCATATAAGCAAGTGAATTTATATTTCTTGTGAGGGTGTGAACTTGTTGCCTCATTTCCTATTAACCTATTCAGTACCAGGCCTGACTACATTTTGAACACTGGAAGTACCAGCTCAAGGGAGATAATTGGGACATAAACTCCGGTGATTGTAGAAAAAAATGAAAATGAAATACATTTTACACGTTTTTTGCGTGAAATCAGATGCAGTTTGTTAAGAAATGAACGCAGAATGTGATAAATGTACTTGTTTTGGGGTATAGAGTGACCAAACAATAAAATTCAGACTGCACCCATGCGAACTTCATTACACAGACCTAGATCTCTAGATCTTTACTGCTAGATCGATGTCTAGATCTAGATCTAATTTCGTCGTCATCACTGTGATTTTCTTCTTCTAAATTATGCTCAAATTCTCCATCTACGTCTGATTTATTATCAACTGCATATTTCACGTCGAAAACGTGTGTTTCTTCATCATAATGTGATGGTCCAGCACCATCCGTTTGTCAGACTTTTAAAAAGTTTAATGCGATCTTCAAAGGATTGTAGCTATCAAATGCATCGTTCCAATATGGCGAATTTCGGCAGTGACTTCCCTAGAGTACTCTAAATCATGTTCCCGCGAGACCTCGTGCTTAGGGCCGGATATCCATCTATAAAGAAAACGAAAGTAAGGACGATATATGGCGGGTACTGAATCGGTAGTGGGCATTATTGGGCATTGCGGTACTGAATGGGTTAAGTTGGTACACCTCTAATATAATCTTTTGCCAGAAAGTTTGAAATCAATCTTTCCTGTACGAAATATTGTTTAACTGCATCATACTCAATGATCAGTTCAATAAGGCATTTTCATTTCAACAGTTCTAATTATATTCTTATGAATGGAGCCACGATAGAAAGAATCATATGTGATAAATTTCCTCCATGTTATCAGTAATGTCCTTTTCTGTTTGGTTCAAAATATAGCGACTTCTTTCTCTCAACCTTTTTTAAACATGTTGTTGCGTCAGTAACTTTTATCATATTTGTTTGCAGTCCAGACACCACCATATACCCACCCAACTTTGAGGATACTATGAAAGAAGCAGCTAGTAACTTGTTTGTATGGAAAGCAAATGAAAGAAACAAGGATCAAAAAATTCAAAAATGCATAGACCAACTCAAAGGCTGTCTCAAGACACGCAGTTTGGTAAGTGCAAAAAGAGGTTTTTCTTTAGTTTAGCTGGTTCTTCCCATATTAGTCACCAGAGCTATCTTTGGGCATGGGCATAATATGCAGTAGCCAAGTACCTCACAAACTCACTGCTCACAGAATTCTGTGACGCTCTACTGAGAATGTTTGTTTGTTTAGACAACTCCATCCGTCTTTGGTGGTCTCTGTGGCAGATTTGGCTCCTGTTCACTCTATTATGGTCCACCATCTCTTTTCCTGCTGTCCTGTTGCTCTCATTCTTTTATTGACTTTTATTGTGTCCGGTGACTATTTAATGGTGGACAGATGTGAAAAAAGGGCCTCCAGTGCGCTGCCTTGCTGATGGAGCTGTTATAATATTCCGTTTGGTCATAGACTGATGTCAGAGTTTATCTTCTAAATTTTGAAAGCAAAGTAGCATGTTCATTTTAAGTTGACACAACAACAAACTATATAGTCTGTTAAAATGTTGCTCAGCTCAGTTTTACCATAAATCAGTTTCGTGGAAGAAAAAATGCCACCGATTGTACCTATGAAATCTCCTAGACTTTATCGTTAAGCAAAATTGTAACAAGGAAAAAATTTTGTTTGATTTGATGAACAATTGCAGAGTTGATTTGTGGAATAGGAATACGATTAGATCTACTTTATCTGTTCATAAGGAAATACAGGAATGGTGTGTCTTTTGAGAAATAATGGTGAGCAGAGGGAAAAAAGTATTATTTGTTTATGTTCATTCAGTCATTAACAAAAAAAAAAAAGAATTGAGCTGTACTGAAGTCATTGGATCTTTTTTTTTTTCAGATTAATGTCTTCAACTTAGAGTCATCAGACTCTGCCAAAGACATAGATCGTGCCATATTGTACGCTTTGTTGAAAGGTTTGCTTGCTTACGTTTTCAAAAGACTTATCGTCATGACACTGAAGTATCAACTGTCAGGTTTTGTTAACATTTAGTTTAATCTTTTTATTGATATTTTTTAATTAAAATTCATTAATGCTCACTCATCATGTCTCTCCACGTAACCCAGAATGCTGAATTCAACAATAGTTTTGTGAGATTTGTCTAGGAAATATTGACCTTCTAAGGCTAAGTGTTTGATGAAAAAGATCACTCCTGTTAAGATGGGAAAAATTAATGTGAAAGGTCAGTCCTGTTAAGCATGGCTCTTCCCAGAACTGCATAATTCGTTTTATCAATTTTTCAAAGAGATAACAAAATGAAATTAAAAGTGACACTGGCCCTAAATAATAGATTGAAATATTTCTATATTTACAGAGGATCATTTTAGCCAATTAGACATGTTTGAAAGCTCATCATTCATATTTTCCCTCTCCTCTCCCTACCTCACAGTCCCCTATCTCCCTGTTATCTTATTTTTTAAAACTATCTTTGTACTCTATGTATTTTTTCAGCCAATAAATTTAATTGTAAGTCTCAGCTCGCTCTTGCCTTAGCATGGAACAGGTGTGACATAGCCCGTCAGAAGATATTTATCCCTGAAAATCGACGTCAGTGGGAGGTACGTTTGTTTTACTCTCAATTCAAGCAGTCTTGAAAATGTCAGACATCTGCTACCACTTCTTCAGTAGACATTTTTGTTCCATAAACTTATTAGTTATATTAACTTATATAGGTATTGATCTGTTATTTTCACAAGACAATACAGGGACACATTTATGTACTATGAAAAATGTAAATATGTTATTAAAAAATTTTTCATGTGAGATTCAGTACACTTTTCAGTCTGATCAAATACATATCTGTGATTCTTTTTTTCTCAGCTGAAGGACCTCTATGATGCAATGTTTACAGCCCTGGTCCAAAACAGAACAGATTTTGTTCAGCTCTTTTTGGATAATGGTGTTGATCTCAAGAAATTTCTTACCACAAAAACTCTGTGGAATCTATATTGTAATGTAAGTTCCTGGTCGAATCCATCCATCTGAAGCAGTCTTGAAACAGTGTCACATAGGAGGTCCACAAAATCTTAAGAGCTCAATTTGTGGCTTGGGAAATTTTGATCTCTATCCTTTGCATTCCATTCGATTTATCAATGTTAATAAATGTTCATAAATTTATTGTCTTTTATTTCCTAAGCTGTGTTTCATTCATGTGGCATTTTTCAAAATATCGCATAATTTATTTTCATCTTGGGAGAATAAGATAATTTTTCAATTTTTTTTTTTTCTCTTCATCATTACATTCTGTGATGAATCATTCTTTGAAGTGACTTATTCTAAGATTAAATTGATCAAATTTAACAAATATTACAATTTCTCTTTCAAATAGATAAGGCTTTTTTTTTTTCCCTTATCAATTTTGAACAGTTAGGTTAACATCTGCTCACATATTCACTTTTTAAGGGAATTCAGTTAAAAATTTCAGAGCATAACAGTATGTGAAATATTATTAAGAATACTGTCGAGGCCTATACAGTGGTCTCCGCCTAAGAACCCGGTCATCGGAAGACAAAAAAAGTGGGTTCGTAGGCGGATTGACCACGGATTGTCTTCACTACTATGATTAATTAATCGTTACCATTAGTTAAAGATTTTTCAATGCAAATAAGTACAGCTTTCTTCCCTGTGTGTGTGTGTTATAATTAGATCTAACAATTCCTGATCATTTGTAGCGTGTAATTACATCAGTACTGCCCAGCATTTAAATGTCGAGTGAGTTTTCACATAACGGTATCATTGTTGAAAACATGATATTGGTATGCTATCCTATGGATAATCACAGGAGTGACTCAAGCATTTACAGACCGACCGAAGTAGCAAAACAGCTGACCAGTCAGGAAGCTAAACTTACTCCTCCTTATGCACAGAGCCAATCACAAGCGCTGTCCCACGTGTTGTCAAATAAAGAAATGCTCACGGGTTAGTCCACAATATGGCCAGATTTTGCAGTCATACATCAACCATCACTTCCACTTCTTTGTCTACCTGTTCTCTCCACCCCTGTCCCCATTTTATTGCACATCTAGCACTGTGCGTTTCTCTCAAGTGGACAGTATGATGTGAAATTACACCATAAGTACTCCTGTGTCTTGGCCTGACACCAAGCTCTTAGGCAGATTTTTTATTTGGGAGATGTAAATTAAAGAGAATTAATTTCTGTTTCACCCCAGAGACAGGTTCTTAGGCGGACTGGGCTCTTAGGTGGCGGGTTCTTTGGCGGAGACCACTGTATTTTGAAATACATTTTACATTTTTAATCTCTCATGGGCTTAGAAGGCTTATGCAAAACTAAATATTGTGATGTCTTAATTATAGTAGAATTTCACAGGGTCATTTAATTTGTTTTGTTCATTTGTTTGCTTATGGATAAATAATTAATATGAATCTCATTTATTATTTTTAATCGTCTATTCTTTATGTCTCTGTAGTGTCTTAATGTTCAGGATGATGGTGAGGCTAACATACTGAGACATATGATCATGACTGTGAAAGTAAGTTGCTTTTATCTTTATTTTCTCTCTTGACTGTCACAGAACTGGTTTCCTCAGAATGTAGAAGATGTGTGATGAGACTGAATTATATTTAGATGGATTGTCCTGCAGCAAATAGATATGATGGGTATTGTTCTTTCTTATAAAAAATAATCATTTTTATTTTTGTCCTAGTAGTTTCAAATTTTCTCACGTTTTCTTTTGGCTGATAATATTCAAATGTAATGTCATAGCATGGAAAAGCCTTTTTCTCTTTTGTGGAGATTAAAACACGGCTGTACTATAACAATCCTAATTTTTTATAATCTTAGAGGTATATGTTTTTCTTTTCAGAAGTTTTAGTATGGCAATTTTAAGCGAATCCTTGCAAAGTTAGAAATAAACGGTATGGGATATTCTTCCCAAAGATTTTACAATTATTTATATTTATAATAGATTCAAACATATTTTTGCACAATTAGGATAAATGAGGCAATGGTGTTGGCCATGATTTCGGGACAAACCCAACAGGGTTTTTCCCGCAGAAAGTAAGTTTAAAGAAGTGAGGCAAACATGCAGCATTCGCAGTCTCTCAACTAGGCATGGTAAGATAAGATATCAAATATTTTAACATTACAATTTGGCTTAAGTCATTTGACACATCGAGCTGGAGAGGAATGGGCTTATTTATGCGTATGCCATTAGCTGGTACTGACAATTTTGCCTTTAGGGTGTCAGTGTACACTCCAAAGTATTATCTGGGTCCAACTCAATGCCTATACTCTCAGCACTTCACACAAACAAGTCAACAAGGTCCTGCTTCTTAAAACCATCTAGTTCTCCCTCATAAATAATTTTGTACCTCTGAACAAGATTTGATCTTGAAGTCCACGGTCACAATGGAATACAATAATTTCATAAAATACTGATAACTTACCGGCAATCATGTACATCAACACAATCACAATGAAGGCTGAGCGCTATTGTTTACATGATTTTGCCTCATTTCCGGTAAGAGCCGGAAGTCATTGGTTTTGGCCAGAAGTACATCAGTCTCTTTCCTACGTAATTATTAACACTACTCATTACTATTATTGTTTGGAGAGTATCTAGGTTCAGTTGGTTATGAGTCTGTCATTCATAGAGAAGAATTTTCGTCATAAATTTCCTACCCACTGTAACAGGATCAAGCCAAGAAGTGAGATAAACTTTTTGGGTTGATGGAATTTCCCCAAATATTGGTAAACCCTATTCCTCCAATTATGTAAGGAATATCTCCGGGGGAATTCTGCACAAACGTTTGACAAAAAAGTGTAGCTTTCTCATAGAAATTGTTTGAAAATCGAGTGTGGTTTTACTCACAGTTAGGATGAGATTGAATAGTCAATGCTTTAGAAAAAAATGATTCCTCCAAAAAATCAGAAAATGTGTAAAACTGCAGCTCATTCTCACACATACTATGATTAATTAATCGTTACCATTAGTTAAAGGCAATCTGCTAAACCATCTATAAATCCTTATATGCAAACAATTTTATGTAATTGGAATACTTCTTATGTTACAGCACACTAAGGTAAGGTCTATTGTGATCAATTGATATGACCATGTAAATAAACATTGATTCTTAATCTACACAGTGAAACTTGGATATGCTTTCTGGAACACGGTGAAATCAAACATCAGATGAAAAGTTCTCCAAATCTATCTTTGATTATTTATAGCAATAATAGAGTCTCGATTAAGCCCATCTCCCGGAAATTTCGTGCGTCTATTTTTAGAAGAAGGGCTGATATTGAGCTGCGCCCGCTTGCGCTCAATGTTGGTGAATAGCA
>JBCEWB010109646.1:8493-18701 GCA_039654565.1 Peronia peronii
TCGTCTGAGTGAAAGGCTTTAAGAAATGGGAATAAAACTCTGAATGATAGCAGAAATTGTAGTGAAATCTGATTGCTCCTGAATTCTGAAATGGGGTACACACACGGGTTACTTTGTTCTGAGGACATTTTCTACGTACCTCTTCACTATAGTCGTAGTTGTTCTTCTTCAAGTGGGCAGAGAGAATTTGTGAGACAAGACAATAGTGTAGGCGGTTCCTGCTGTTTGCCAGACAGCTAAGAGTCCGTTCATGTTTGTCTCTCAATTTGGCACATTGTAACAGTGTTTGTACCACTGGTGGTCTTGGCTACAGCGTACATGACCATTTTAGGCTGGGAGTGAATGAAGTTGAAACCTGATCATGGATACTGACTGTTGGCATCTTTTTTGTGATTAGAAGTTGTTAGCTTTGTACAGATACACTTCTTTCATGCCAAGTTCAGGGAACATTCATTCTCTTTTATCATTTAATTATGAACCAATCAGGGCTTACTGATATTGTTAAAATTCGTCTGCCTGTTTCATCTCTAGCGCCCAGCCACGTGAGTGCGAGCTCCTAAATAATCAACAAGTTTCCTGCGACCAGTTCCCGCTGATCACAGATCAAGGTCATGTTTATATTTGTGTGACTGTCCACTTGCATTGGATGATGACATCTTGTCTGAGCTAGAAACCACTGGCCTTGTGTGTATCAGTACTAGTAGAGATATCTAACATTATATTGATGTCCCAGACTAGAATGGCCAAAGACAGCCTAGACAGATAGGTGTCCCCTCAAAGAGCAATGACAGTCAGTGGTAATAACATTAACAGATAATAATATGGCATTATTCAACTATATGAGGTAGATGATTCAGTATGGAACAGGTGTTTGCCTGAGAATCTTATGTTATCGTCTAGGTTTTAGGGAGGCTTAACAAGCTCCTGATTTTATGAAACAAAAAAATATATATATGCATTGAACAAGTATTTCGATTTCTTCCATTACCTGTGCAAATGTTATTGTCTGTATTCTAGATTCTGGATACATTCGTGGCACCATGTTTGTCTGTAGGCTTCAATGTTATTCTATCTGAACGCCCATGCAGTCCCGAGAGATAATCAGTTCTTCAGTTTGTGACGCCAGTTGTCTGCTACAAAGACTAGATGAAGTTTATTGGATAGCTAGCATCGTTTCTAATGGAACGCTCAAAACCAATTTATACATGACTGTATAGATCAACACTACCTTAAAAAACAATCACTTGAAGTGTCTTACAGACATAGGTAAACGCAATCAATTGCAATTATATATATATTAAGAAATGTATTTAAAGAGGCGTAAAAATGGAGGCAATTTCAAATTGGATACTTGACAATAAACGCAAAGTAGAAATTGAATTCTGCATAATATGCGCTGCTTGATGCTTCTAGTTTTCCTTTCTCTCCTCTTAAAACATTTCGCTAGGTACTCGACAAAAATATTGCCTTGAATGTTTGACCTTTAACTCGATATTCAGCGAAACGCATCATCCACGCCCCTTCCATAAATAATCATCGACCGTGATTATTTTTTTTTGTATTTATCCATCCGCTGGAGAGGAAATTGGGCGCTAAGGCTCACAGAGAGCAGACTATTCCGAGCTTAAGTGGTGAGTAATTTGGTGTTGGTTGGGACAGAACTAGCCAAGCCAAGGGCAAGGCCATGTTATCTGCACAGCTGTCTGGTCAAACCTCCCGTGTGATCAAAACTCCGAGTTGATCTCAACCTACATATTTGATCAAAGTGACAGCACTCCAACCTCAGCTGGTTGTTGGTTTGACGTCCTTGGTTTCTCTGTCCGAAGACAGAAGAGAAAACCAATGCGTAATCAAACGTCAATGTTGTTATAATGAATATTGAGCCATTATCGGGACTTTCTCCTCCGTCACATTGTGAAAGAGAAGACGCTCACCCAGACCAGATGCTTTATGCTCTCTGTGAGAAATGTGGCTGAAAGCTCTTCAAAGTTGATCAAAACGTTCGATTTCTGTGTCATTGATGTTGACAATTGGGCATATCCTTGTGTTTTCAATCACATGTTTTGGACAGAAATAAATATTCTCCCAAGTATTTTTAGATTAAGAAAAGGACTGGTCAAGGTGCAAGAATATACTCAGAAACTATATTTTGAACTAAAATCACCCCCCCCCCCACCAAGGGTCAGTTGATATAATCTAATTTCTTGATATCATTTAAATTTCCACTGCTCAGTTATGGCCACAAAGCAGTTTTATGACGGTGTCTTCTTCGTCCCTTGCCAAATACGCGGTTTGATCAGTGATAGCCCGTTGTTGATATGAGTCGACCACTCCTATAGGTGGAGGTGAGAGATAATCTGTACTGTACTGTAGCCTGGCTGTGAAGTGCTAGACCAGTGGTTCTCAACCTTGTTGGAGGTACTGAACACAGCAAGTTTGAGACGTGAATTCACTGAACCCTTCCTAAGTGGAAAAAAAAAATTCAAATTCAAAACAAGACAGATGTATTATATGTATATAAATATGTGTCACTGGTCTCCGCTGAGACTGCCTCACCGTCCCTGTGGGAGTTGATGGAATTCAGGTTAAGAACCACTGTGCTAGAGACTGAGGGCTAGAGAGATAGTGAGGAAGATCAGCTGGTGAGTGCATGCTCGTGTCGAGTAGACCACGCCCAACAGGTAGCGAGCGGAGTTGGCAGCGGGCACAGAGAGGGGGGAGATTGAATGGTAAAGATACAGCAGCAGTTATGGCACGGTGGTGTTGGAGTGGGGAGTTACCGTAGTGGGTCTAATAAATGAGCAATTTGTCCTTCCCCCCGTCCCCCGGACTATGTCACCGAGATAACCATCCTCAGGAAGTTGAAAGCCGCAAAAGAACCGAAATTGGACCGTTCGCTAAGGACTACTGAGGAAATAATACCAGCAAAATCGTCATGAGAGCCCCTGGTACATGTAATGGTAGCATCTTTAATAGATTTAATTGCGTATTTAAGAGTGGAAAAAAATCAAAAAGACAGGAAAAGTTGGTTATTACAACAGTAGTTTACAAAGACCAGTATTTGGATACACCACTGAACCACTCAACCAAGTATCCATTCGACCACCCAGCCAGCCACTCACCAACTAGGCAGCCAACCAGATAGGCAAACAAACAAACAAACAAACAAACAAACAAACAAAAACTGTGACGCCTACTTTAAACGTGATACTTCACCACACTTCATTGTTAAGAGGATTGTCAAGGAACAGCCCTGTAGAGGAGACGAAATAGATTATTGAGGTGAAGTGGCTATTAAACAGACTAATTTTGAAATATCAATTTAGGATAACATGGACAGGACGTGAGATGAGCTCACTAGACTGTATAATATACTGGGACAATGACGTGCCAAAGACAGTTATAACCACAGCAAATCTTGCATACGTTTATCCAGTATTCATTGCTCGTACCTGTTTCGCTCAATCGGAATCTTCCGTACCGTAAGCCTTGTAACAATCTTATCTTGTTATCCTTGTGTACCGATAGCCATAGTCATATTATATAGAAAGAAAACAAGGGTAGAACGAGGGGGAATATGGGTGAGGGGGTGAGATATGGGGTTCTTTGCAGAATACAGGCATCTCAGTTGCCATGGTAACAGCAGTGAAGGTCAAGCTTGGCAGTTGCCCCACACAATTTACATTCCCCGCAAGCAGAAACAAGGCAGGGCCCTCAGTATTGTGTAAGTGTTTAGCCAGTGTGCAGACCACAGCACTAGGCTCTGTTGGCTTGTATACATGAAAGTGATTGCGATTCCAAAGTCTTGGCAGAGGGATGAGGGCATTTGGGGATTGACTAACCCTAGAGCTATCAGGGAACCGATCTAGTCAAGGACTCTGGCAAATACTGTGCACATTGTGATCACTTTTCAAACAATGGAACAATCCCGTCTTGTGAGGCCTTCAGGCGTGAAATGTCATCCCTAGAACATAGATATCATTGAAGCAACCTCAGTATTTTAATAGTTTTCACTGCACATTTTAGGGTTGAGAAAGGGATAGGGGAGATGGTAGACTAAGCTAACAAGTACTTCAACCACATATCTTCTCCCCGAAGACTTTTATGAGGTCATCGAAATGTAGCGAATAAATATACAGTGTTTTGAGAAGGGGGGGGGGGGGGGATCTAAAGATTGTCTTTCAATATCATGGAATTTATAGATCCACTTGAATAGATTGAAAAAGAAAATTGACCTGCGATAGAAAAAATGGACGTATTATCAAAATAGTCTGTAAGCTAATGGTACCACCCTTGTATGTGGTTCAGTGTGTCTTCTGCCTGATAGCTCTCTGATGTTCTCTGGATCTCGGTCTCTGCATCTTTTGTTTGGCTTGGCGTACCTTTCCCACCATATCTGTTCAACACAGATGTATGATCAGTGCACTCTCGGTTCTTTCTATATCCTAGAAGATCTTGTCTGTTGTAGGCCTAACACTCTCCATTGGTTGAAGCTTCCGTGTGATGTGAAGGGACTCAGAACATGTTCAGTTTTGTTTCAAATGCACGGATGACGTGTCTTTTTTGGAGTGTGTAACAGTGAAGTTTGTCTGAGAGGTTGGGGCTGATGTGTATGTCTCTGTGCGATCTTTTTAACCCTCTGGAAGGGGTTGAGGCGTCAGGATAAGAGAGAGAAGTGGAAAGTAAAGAGGCAGGCGGCAGCAGGAGACAGAGAAAGATCCAGCCGACTGAGAAATAGAGAGAGAGAGAGAGAGAGAGAGAGAGAGAGAGAGAGAGAGAGAGAGAATGGAAATCTAGAAGAAAGAACAAACGGATAGAGACATAGCTAGAGGGAGAAATCACCGAAGATGAGAGGAAGAATGAAAGAGAGAAAAGAGAGGAAAAGTAAGAGAGTGAGGGAGCAAGGACAGGGAAAGAAGAATAGACAGAAAAAGACGAATAGGGGAAAAGCATTTAAAGGAGTGATGGAGGAGAAAACGAGAGAGAGAGAGAGAGAGAGAGAGAGAGAGAGAGAAAGAGAAAGACCAAGCTCTGGCTTTGCTAGTTGAGGCATACACACCCAGAGAATTGGCAGATTGACAGACTGGCACTTGTCTCTCTTCATCCCTTGGCCAGACTACCTGCACACATATCCTGTACTCCGGGTATCCATCCTGCTGTGTTGGGCTGTTAGGGCAAAACCTTCCAGTTCTTACGTAAACAGTGCAGCGTGCAGAACACGGCTGGTTTACAAAGACAATCAGTAACAAAAACACACACACAAAAAAAAACACACACACACAAAAAAGGAAGGACATGTATTGTACATAAGAAGAATAACAGAGAATAAAATAAGGGGCCCCTTTTCCGATTTCCCTGTCTTTTGTTTGTTTGTTTTGGTCAAAATACCGTCTCATTTGGACTTGTCTTTGCATACAGGAAAATGATTTAGGTTTTATGACGACCCCGCAGCTCAGTGGTGCTATATTGTTCCAAACACAGTATCAAAGACATTCATAGCCTACACATTTGCATGCCAGTATTGATCTTATACTCAAAAAAATGTAAAGTCTGTCTTTTTTAGCCAATTCACACATATACAGATAAACAGTCGGCCGCATTCACTTTTGTGAATAGTTGACAGACTCAGGACAGTTTTGGAATGGGCTGTTTTATCTCAGGATGAGAGGACAGGACTCACAGTGAAAGAAAAACATGTCTATTTTATTTCCCTTCATCACTCTGAACTCGTTCATATCCGACTGTCGAACATGAATTGATGTTTTTTCTACTCAGGAATATTCAGTCAGAATTAATTCACACTCAGGAAAAAAGACCCCCCCCCCCCCCCCACCCCCTAAAAATGTATGCTGAAGTCTTTTGAGGAAGGTTCAGTTAATGTCTTCTTCAGTGCAGTAATCTTCAAACATGTGAAACAAAACCACATCATTTACTGGGGGCGACATTGTCGAAGGGAGATCACAAGTGGACGGGACAACTATCAAATGCCGAGCACAGAACTAAACTGTGGAGGGCATTACACCAAATGTGTCTCTCTGTGTGTGTGTGCGTGTGTTTGGAATTAATTATTGTTTGCCTTTCCAGTGAGTTAAGTTTTTGAAAATTGTCCAGGGAGCTCATCGTTTTAGAATGGTGGGATTGATTGATGGTTTCAAAATGGTCCGGTTGGTTCAGTGTTTGAAAAAGGTCCAGTTGATTCACTGTTTGAAAATTGTCCAGTTAATTCATTGTTTGAAAATTGTCCAGACAATTTGTTGTTTGGAAATGGTCCAGTTGATTCATTGTTTGAACAAAGACCCACTTGGTTCCTGTTTGAAATGGTGCTCCCCGTGCTCGTTACGAAAGAATGTTAATCACTGTTATTATCAACGTGTATTTCAGAAGGCAGTTCGACCCGTCTTGAGTGCACTGTCGGAGGAAATCCCACCCCATCTGTGACTTGGCAGAAAGGGGGCAGAACTGTGCGAGAAGGGGAGGGAATAAAGATAACCTTTGAGGGGGAGACAAGCGCCTTGATTTTCACCGAGGCCAAGGCCAGTAACTCTGGTACTTATACCGTCACTGTCTCCAGCGAGGCAGGAAGTACAACAGCCACCGTTGATCTGGTGGTGAACGAAGGTATGTCAACATACAATCTTTCAGGGAACAAAAGCCCGGTGTCGATCTCAGGTTAATTTATGCAATGTTCCCGAACCTCCTTATTATTGTTATTATTTTTAATCAAAAGACCGGATACCTTGTTGGCCAAGGTCAAAGAGTGGTTAGAAAATCATTTGAAATCCATGATCATTTCTGTTAGGCCTATTTAGAAGCTGTTTGAAATCTCTGTCTATTTTTCAATGGAGGCGTTTGCTTAGGTGATTTACTCCTAACATGATTTTGGCCATGAAACTGTTAAGTTTTCAGAACACGATGGTAAATGAATCCAGTAATTTCCAGTAATTTTTAACAAGCCACAATAAGCAATGCCAATGCCATAGATTTTTCTTTTTTTTTTTTAAATGTTATTTTCTCCAGTTTCCCGTCCCTTTGAATTACAAGTAAATAATAATGATAATAATGATGATAATATTAGTAATAATAATAATCAGAAACAAAGACATACAGGAACGCTATGAACGTTACCTACATCATAATATAAGCTTAATAATTATTTGATTGATCACCAACCTAGTTGGTACAACAATCAGCACAAGCCACTTACCAACACAAGGGGATTTGAAAGATCAACTATTACTAGACGTAGTTATAAATATGACATGTATTCCTTTGTTGTGGAACCCCGTTCAAACTGATACTAGTGCCAGAAATGTTATAGATCACCGAAGAAGATATCAAAGGCCTGTTTGTGTCTCCTTTACTTGATCTCCTAATGGTAGAGATAAAATCACAACAATAAACAAAAAGAACAAAATATTCAACTGCTCTTGACTTAATATGATGACATGGTACTGGTTTCTTTTAAATCTCGAGATGGTGAAGGGGAACCGTGTGAAATATGAAGAAAAGCAATGATAAAAAGGTGTGGAACTTGTCTATCCACAGATCTACCAGAGACTGACACATCAACTGATAGAACAAACGGAGAGGTTTTTGACACAGAATCAGGCTCGGAGACTCTTACCGAGGAGGTAGAGGATTCACGTGCTGTAGCTAACGAGGAGAAGAAGGAGGAAAGCAGGAAAGAAAAGGTTGAAGAGGAGAAGCCTCAAGAGGCAGTCGAGGAGCCGGTAGAGAAACAAGGTAGACAGAGGTCAGAGCTTGAGATCTCTGAGCCAGTGGAAGAAAAGGTTGAGGAGAGTTTGCTTCAAAGACTTAGGAAGAGAAGACAGTTTGAAGAGGAAGAAGAAGAACTTGTGGTTGAAGAGAAAGTCACAGTTCAATCCGTAGAAGTTGAGACCCAGAAATCAGTGAAAGGTGGAGCATCTGAAGACCTTTCTGTTAGTGCTGAGTCCTTTGTAGACAGTCTTGTTGAAGCTGCAGTTAGCCTAGGAAAGGAAGAGGGCGTCAGCAAAAAAGCCCTAACATCCTCTGAAACTGAGGCCACCGACTCTGCAGAGAAATCCCTGTCAGAGGTAGATTCTGTCAAACTTAGAGCAGGGGAAGGAGACGAGGTAGAGAGAAAGACAGCGTCTGTTGAAGAGGTTGAAGGAAGTAGAAGAGAAGTAGTTTCTGTAACAGAGGAAGTTACTGAAGACGGACTTGAAGTTCGCCGAGTATCGAAGAGAGAAAGCATACAGGAGACAGCCAAATCATCATTCTCTGAGTTTGAAGTCACAGAGGAATCCTCTCGATCTGAAACTGTCACAGAATTTACTCAAAGCCGGTTCAGTAAAGAAACTGGGGAATCAAAGCTAGAGGTTGAATTTGAAACTGAAACTGTTACCAAGAAAGGCAGAGAAGAGGCTCTTGTAGCCGAGGCAGAGGTTGACGTTAGTTCAGAGACTCAAGCCTCATTTGGCAAGGCTGAGCAGGCTGCGGCTGAGTCTAAACTAGAAACTGAGGTTGAAACAGAGACTGCAAGGAAGGGTCAGAAAGAAGAAGCTCTCGCAGCAGAGGCAGAAGTTGAAGTCAAATCTGAGAAATTTTCAGAAACAGCCACTGAACAAACCAGAGAGAACGCCGCTGTATCCGAAGCTGAAGTTGATTCTCAGACTGTTACTAGGAAATCAAAAGAGGAAGTTCGTGCGGCTGAGGCTGAAGTTGATATCAAAACTGAGACTGAAGCCGAGGTCTCAGTCAGCCAGTCAGAGAAAGCAACTGCTGAATCCAAATTAGAAGTTGAAGTTGATACTGAAACTGTCAAGAAACAACCTAGAGAAGAAGCTCTTGTTGCGGAGGCTGAGGTAGATGTAACTTCTGAGACACAGACAGAAGCCAAAGTCGGCAGAGAGGAGCAATCAGCTGCTGAAGCAAAGTTAGAGGTTGAAGTTAAAACTGAGATTGTCAGCAAGAAATCCAGGGAAGAAATTCTCGCTGCTGAAGCTGAAGTTGATATCAAATCTGAGTCCACAACTGAAGCATCTGTCAGCCAGTCAGAGAAAGCAACTGCTGAATTTAAACTAGAAACTGAAGCTGAGACAGAAACTGTCACAAAGAAGTCCAAAGAAGAGGCTCTTGTCGCTGAAGCAGAAGTTGGTGTAACTTCCAAGACACAAGCTGAAGCAGACCTTGATCAGCCTGAGGAAACATTTCTTCAGAGACTTAGAAGGAGAAGACAACTTGAGCAAGGAGGAGAAGATACTGCTGTGGTTGAAACAACTTCTGATCAGGCTGAGGAAAATGCCAAAGCAAAACTAGAAGTTGAGGCCGATACTGAGACAGTCACAAAGAAAGCCAAAGAAGAAGCTCCTGTAGCAGGAGCTGAGGTTGATTTAGCCTCTGAAACACAAGCTGAGGTTTCATTAAGTCAGGCCAAAAAAGCTTCTGAGAGTAAAACATCCATAGCAACTGAAGTCCAGGAAACTGAAGCAGAGGCAAGTTTGGGTGACACCACAGCTCCTGGAAGAGGTCAAGGCAAAGACACTGAGGCCAGTTTTGAAGCTTCTGAGGCAGCGGAAGTTCAAGCAAAAGCTCCACAGAAATCAGAAACTGACGCAAGTGTTGATTTAGGTGAAACGACCAAAGCGCCCGGGAAAGGCATTGACGTTGACACCGAGGCCACCCTCAGATCTACTGAAGTACCATCAGCTCAGGCAGAGGTTCAGGAAAAGTCCGAGACTGCTGTTGAGACCGATTTTGGACTAAGTGTTTCCAAGGGAAAAGATACCGAAGCAGAGGCTATTCTACCTGTGGGCAGTGAGCCGGCTGCAGATAAAGCCAAGAAATCTGAAACTGAAGCTGAGGTTACTCTAAAGGAAGCTGCTGGTTCAGGAGACACTGCTGCTGTTGCAGCTGAAAGTGTTGAAGTCAAAACCAGCGAGGAAAAATCAAGCGAAGAAGAGACTCGAGAAGAGAGGAGAAGACAGGAGAAATTAAAGAAAGAAGCTGAGGAAGAGGAACTAAAGAAACAAGAAGCCAAGAGAGCTGAGGAAGAGGAACTAAAGAAACAAGAAGCCAAGAGAGCTGAGGAAGAGGAACTAAAGAAACAAGAAGCCAAGAGAGCTGAGGAAGAGGAACTAAAGAAACAAGAAGCCAAGAGAGCTGAGGAAGAGGAACTAAAGAAACAAGAAGCCAAGAGAGCTGAGGAAGAGGAACTAAAGAAACAA
>JBCEWB010109647.1:0-11853 GCA_039654565.1 Peronia peronii
GTGAATACGGATGAGTCGACGTCGATTCATCAGTAAGATATTTAGTAAAGTAAAGAAGCGCCAGGACCTGTTCCAAGGTCACCTATCTAGCACATTTGACGGACAAAAAAGTGGGGAAAAAAATAGTTCCAGTTCTGACAATTGTTGATGTTGACAGAAATTAATTTTGTTCCTCAAAATTTAAGCACTTTCAAGGACTAAAGACTGTTCAAATAGAACAAAGTGGAAACTTACACTAGGATGCATGATGGAATCTGGATCCAGCTGAAGAGGTCGTGTGTCGGGGTCAGGGGCGATGGTGAAGCCACTCACAGCCAAGGAGCCAAAGATGGCATCATCATGGCTGGGACCACTTTCCTGGGGCTCCTCCTGTACAAGGTGAGAAGAAGAGCAAGTTGTGTGAACAAGGAGGGAGGGGACAGATAGGAGATTGTTCATTAGGGCAATCAAAAACTTCAGGCTATAGTCAGTTTGCAGCTCTCTCTCTCTTGGTCCCACTATGCCTGCACTAAACATCAGGGTTAGATGTCTTGCAGCCAATCAAAACAGGTTATATGTCAATTTCACCAAACTGAATTATTGCTATCACACAAAACCTTAAATTCATATGCCTTCATATTCCATATGATGAAAAAAGTTTTGAGCTAGTCTATATAGACTGTAGCCACAGATATTGTAAACTGAAGAGACACAGGGGGTCCCTCAGCAGCGGCTATTATCAGATACTAAATGACAAAACAAAGAGGGTAGCACACCACACACCTAAATATTTATCATACAACAGTTCTGCAAAATTTCAAGAACTTATCTCAAAACAGCATTTTTGCAGACATGGCAATCTGGTTTTTCTACACTTGATACGAGAGTCTTTTTGATTCTAATATGAAAACAAGAACATGCAACTGATTTCAGAAAAAAAAAAAAAAATGCCAACATTTCACATCTTATGTTTCCAGATGTGCATGCAACATTCAGTCAAACTGAAATGCAAGTTTTTATGCAGAAAAAGTTGAAAGCTTGGGGATCAGTGAAAACAGCACAAAGCCTGTTCTCCCTCTGAAGTCAGAAGTTTGTTTCCCAGATAAAGGACAGTTAGGGCTTTACAACCATACTGAAATAAACTTAAGGTTGCTGATATGGCGATAGATAAATAAGATAGTTTCCATGGACTATACCATTTAATGTCTATTGATCACTCAGCACCTGACAGGCACAATAGTTCCTATGGATTACTCAATCCTAATCTTAACGAGATCAGTCTCTTAGAATAGGACGATATTGTGCCTACAGATCTGTTTATGACAGGCAGGTAGCATGGGTCCCGGTGCATCCACTTCCTAAGCTAAATGCCATTACAAGTAATTCCCCAAATGTTTCCCAAACATGCCGTATCACATGCCTTTCTAGCCATATTTTCAGTCAACAGATGCCTTTCTCACCTTGACCTTTGCACTACGTGAAGATTTAAAGCTGCTTTGGACAAAACTGTTGCTCTCAATAGCGGCCACGGATTCCGCAAACAACTTGGAGTCTGTCACACTAGAGTTGATAGTGCTGCTGTGGGGATCCCCTCCAGCTTGACCTTGACTTTTTAACTTCTCATCTGCAGCAGCTGAAAATGAAAGGTCCGGCAGATCGGTTATTAGTCATGATGAAAGGAAATTTAATTGACATTTTCTGTTTAGTTACAGTAAATACTCTTAAATTTCCTTACAAGGAATGGCATTGGTTTTCTGTCATCCTATGTTTTATATATCTTCATTCAAACCAATTTGAGAAGCACTGAAACAAAATTCTTGAAAAACAACAAAAAAAAATAAAGTAAACTTTATTCAAGAAGTATTTCTGTTTTTTTGAGTGTAGAGATATCATATGATTCATTACACAATTGATCTGATCAGAATACAGACTATAGGCAGACAGACAGATGGCCAGAGAAACAGGCAGACAGGTGTAAGGCTGACAGGCAAAAGGACCTAACAAGAAAGACAGATAGGCAAAAAGACTAACATATGTCTGTCACACAGAGAGTATGACATATAAACCGACAGACAAGCGGGGAGACAGAATATAGGCAAAGAGGGTGACAGATATGTAGACAGCCAGGCAGACAGACATGCAGCCAAGCATAGACAGGCAGACTGATATGCATCAAGATAGGCAGGCAAACTGCCATACAGACATGACACTGGGTATTACCTGCAGCCTTGAGTGCCAGCTTCATTCTTTCCTCTGCCTGGGCAGCCTGACTCTGCGAACAGCGAGGGGGAAAAACAATCTCATGAGTGCATGTTGTGCACAGAAGAAGCAAATCTTCCTGAACATACAAATAGTGAAACTATATTTGACCCTGCTAGAGGATTATGTGCACTGGATGGTCCTCAGTCAATCTTCATGATACCCACAATCATAATTATCTTTTGTCCGAGTTTTGTCGCAACAGCCCTAACCAGTTTTAGCTACTTTGTGAAAATGCTAACAAAGACTATTTTTAAACAAAGGAGGCTTACAATGTCTGAAATGTCTATGTGGTGGGACGACACCGAAGAATCAGATTAATGAAACAAAATAAAGAGTCTAAAATAGGATACCTGGTGTAGTGATGATTTTGGCTGGTATCATAGCTCAACATCTCAAAAAAAAAAAAAAAAAAAAAAAAAAAGGACTTAACTGAGTGTGGAAAAATCATAATGACTTATCACAGAGAACAACAGCCAATTTGAGGGTTAAAAATGGAAAGATATTGGAGGAATAAATAGAACAAGCAGTGAAATAATCACTTGCCTATTTTCACTCTGTTTTTTTTTTACTCTCAAAACTTACTAGTGGACACAGGTCCAGTATATTTCTATAGACAAACACACATTACATATAAAAAAAAAAAACAGTGAGATTCTGCATGCTAAATGCCCATCCACCTTAATATAGGTATGCAATTATAGTATATTCAGTGACCCATACAACATAAATATATGCACAAAATTAATTAAGTAATGTATTATACATATAATATGTAGTTTGACTCTGGACCTGCAGTGTGTTTGTGCATGTGATGCTTGTGATGTCATTCCTCTCATGGTATGCAAAATGTCATAATGTATGTGATATATACAGGGTCACAAGTGTATGTGGTGTGTACAAAGATACTGTGTACCGATCATATATTTGCACTGACCATATACCGACTGTATACCAGAGATGTTACCAGAGCCTTTGATAGCATAGCACTCGATAGTGCAAAAGAACATAATCCTCAAGAATTTCTTCAGCTTTTGTCTTTCAATCATAACCAGCTAGACTTTTATCAATGTCTCTGACATTCTGACCTTTATTTCTCACAACAGAAATTTCATATCATGAAGTCTCACTGCACCAATAATTACCGAGTCACACCCACTATGTTGGTCCACAGACCGCTATGTTGTGAGGCCAAGACATATTCCCAAGACAAATGATGTGCTCTTTGCTAGATACAGACTTCACACATTCTATCTGGTATCTATAATTTTCCTTGTTTTGCAGGCACCAAAAATTATCGATTTTGCTGAACTTTTGTCAATATAGAAAAAAAAAAAGCCTGAATTCTGGTAATTGTTGGAAAAGCAGCCTTGTGATGTGCCTACCCAGTGAGTACCTACCGTGTACCTACCCACTGTGTACCTACCATGTACCTACTGTGTACCTACTATCTATATCTACTGTGGACCTACTATGTATACCCACTATGTATACCTACTGTTTACCTACTGTGTATACCTATTGTGTATTTACCTTTTCACTGACTGCTGTGCCTTGGTCCAGCTTAGAGGATCTGTGAAAGAAGGGTACAAACAGACAGACAGACTGTGTAAGGATAGACATGAGAACTGCCAACAATCACCTTCACTCAAATGTCTCACAGCTCCACCACGCCAAGTTCCACATTGTCCTGTGATACACAATTCTGCTGTTGTGAGCGAAGACATTATCTAGTGATAACATGACAGTTCAAACTTATAAAGTCTGGAATCTTATTGCCATATGAAAAGAGAACTTGGGGTATTTGCAGATCAAATACCAAGTTTTCATAAATTTTTTGCAATGCACAAAAAGCAGTTAGAGGTCAGGTTCTGCTGATTTTCAGGGGCATAAGTGCCAGCATCAAGGAAATCAAATTCCACAAAAAAAGCTGGAAAAATGTTCATTTTGAGCTCTTTCTGCGACAACACAGTGCTAACAGCTGTTATTAAATAGAAGTAATTGTTTATATTTCCCCAAAATATATTACATTGCCATAAACAGCTGTTATCATGGAACAAAGAATCTTGGATAAGTTTTTTTTTTTATGGGAGCTAAAGACAAAATTACAAAAAGATGAGAGCAGTAAACAGACCGAACAGTGAGATGTCAGATAGGCAGGGTAGAAAATAAGGTGTCAGACAGATAGACACGCAGAGATGTGGGAGGAGTACCTACCCTCTGACAACCCCTGAAGTCATAGCAACTCCAGACCTGCTGGTATCTGATCGTCTCTCCACAGAAGATCTGCATCCCATGAGTGGACAAGTTTGAGAGAAAAAAAACAAGTTAGCATGTTTGACCTGAAAAGAATGGTGAACAGTGCAATAACTTAATGGCCACTTACCTTTGACAAAAATATCAACAACATTTGACTCATAAAGAACAAGAACAAAAAACAGAGTGAGTTCTGTGGCCACATGACCATATCAGACCAACCAAAATTGGGCCAACAATGAAAATTGCATCAATGGTATATTGCCAGATGACATCAAGAGCTCCTACCAAACAAAAATTTGTTTGTTACCAGAAAGATCTGAGGTGATCAGTACTAACAAGTCAATACATATATTGTGACCACATAGCTTCAGATAGTGCCTCCCTTAAAAAACCAAATGAAAAATGTGTACTGACGAACAGACCAGAAACACTGGGTTGGATGCTCTGATGTCCTTCCATTACCTATGACCCCAAAATTGCACAAACTGTCAGGAAATATTTACTTGCAAATCTAATGACGTTTGCAAGAGAATCTGACCAAGCTTGTTGATCGAATTGTGATGATTTTTGGAATCAGCTTTGCTTGGGGATTTTTACTTGTGATTCAATGCATTTTTACAATGATCAGCCACATAAATCAAGTCCAAGTTTATCAGCAGTGATAATTAAACACTGTCTTCAGTGAGGCAAAAAGGAAAAACAGCCCCATTCGGGTCATCCGACTTGCACCGCACTAAAAATTATTATAATACTGCGACTGGCTTGGCACTCAGCAAGTCGGCAGTTGGTTGGCCAAAAGTAGAATGACAGCGATGACCAAAAAGTCAGAAGTCTGACCTCCCTGTGGCATACTTTTACTTTGTACTACATTTCAAAAAAAATTATAAAAGGTAATTATTGACTGATAGCCTCAGCAAGTTGACATTCAACATGCTGATAATAATCAACTAGTGATGACTAGAAAAAATCTCATTTCCAACTCGTCAGAAGTTTGACATCCTTGCTAATAATATTGTGGTTATGCAGTCAAATGATGACTATTTCTTATGAAAACCTGCGGACAATAACAGCCACCTGCACAGATTCTCTCACCTTTGTGACTGTGCTCTGTCAGCAGAGTGAGATCGTCGGCCTCGGGAGTGGGAGCGAGACCTTCTATGAGAGCGTGATGTAGATCCTGACCTTGACCTACGACCTCTAGAGTAGGATCTTGACCTCCGCCTGCGTGAGGAAGGCGACTTTGATCTTGAGCGCCGCCTCGGTGGTGGTGACCTTGACTTCCTTGAGCTAGAATATGACTTCCTACTGCTGTAACTAGGTGACCTTGACAGGATGAAATATGAGACTTTGAGATATACGACTGAGGCATCAGCGCTACTGACAGTATAAAACCCTATGATCAATCAATGGACATGTCAAAGACATTGAAGAACTAGCCCAATTAACCACAACAGAACTACCACTTCTATATGTCTTATCCATCCTTATCATCAACAAAGGTAACACCTCAATTTCTATTATAATGTCAACATTCATTTCTGCCACAGGATTATAAGGTTTATTAAAAACACAATATAATCCTGAATTGAACTTTAAAGAAAACAAAAAAAAATTCCAAGAAATTTGCTATTACAGATAGAAGCATAGCTTGTACTCATTTGGGTACAAAAGGCCATTTCTGCCACAGGATTATAAGGTTTATTAATCTTTTCGCAACACGCCGCCCTAGTATTGAGTGGCACCAATCGCAACCTCTACTGTTGCGCCGCACGAGTCTTGAGCGCACTGCACTGCAACTCTTTATGTTATAATTGATAAAATTATAACAATAAAAAAAAAAATCATTTTCTTCATGCATGAATTAAAAAAAAATAAAAAATTCTAGTGTTGTTTCAAGCAAGGGGTGCAAAAGTGATTTTTTTTTTTTTTACTCTTTAAACTTCTTGTGTCTGGCAAAGGGAACTGATAGGATGGTCAAAATGGTCTCCCATGGAGAAGGAATCATGGGGCTGGATTGGGCAACCCAAAGTGTGGACTTCATGACCTCCTGTGAAGTGTAATCTGTAAAGTATTGATCACCAGTCAAACTTTTTACTGGACATCAGATGTGTTCATATGACTGTAATATGGTTGTACCTGGATCTACGGGACGCTCGACTGTCTGCGCCTCGCCTTCTGTCTGCCGAGCGGCTCCGACTCCGTGAAGATCTTGTCCTGTGTTTTTTCCTGGCCTTTTTGCTCCTGGAGCTGGACATGTGGCTTCCCTCACTATCACTGCTGGATCTGTCAACATGTCAAGATAATATAAAATATGGATAGAGACATACGGAGGCAAATGAAGTATTTAGAGATCAGTCACATGGCTGAGGAATTTTCACTGACAGGTTGATGTGTGTACATGTTTCTGGGCAATTCAGACACATTTTGATGCTTATAAACAAAGCCATGTGTGAGCAATTTTTCCGTGGTCCTGTGACTGACCTTGACATACCTCATTTGGGTGCAAAGTGACTTAAAGTTAAATAAATGAAACTGAACAAACTGGATATGACAGACCACTTGATTTACTAAGCACATGGCGCATTAGCAAGATGTAAAAATCAATTTACAAATTTATACTACATGAAACCTTAGTGAAAAAGAGAGATTTCCATCCTGGAGGCTAAAATTTCTGATGGGGAATTTACTTTCCAAAAGGAAGTGTCAACTGCGACCGAGTAACTCGTCTCTTTTGACGCACGGTCAGTTGCGACCGAGTCAGGGGAGCTTTCTAATTCGCAAAGTTTATAAAATTTTGGCAGACCAACAGCCATCGCTTTGTCATGATGTCCTTGCTGAATCCCATAAATGTATGAACAGAGTATTGAGTCTAGAAAGCGCACGTATCAGCAAGCTTTACTAAAAATTTACGAAAAGCTTATTCGTTTTCGAATTCGGCCCGGTTCTTCACCTATCTGGTCGTTTGAGGCCTGAATAAAGACAACCTTTGTGTGGGGGTGGATGATTGTTACAGCTGTTTGATTATAAGAACAGTCTATGGTAAAGTCTCATTTACATTTTGACTAAATCTAGATCAAACCATGCACAAGTTATATTGAGAGACAAGTCATATCAACCAAAACTCTTGGAAACATAGGTCAATGGGCAATCACCTATTGCAAGTTATCTGCGGACTCACGCTTGAAGTGATCGCCAACGAGAGCGCACACTCATTTCCCCCTGTCTGATAATTTTGTCGTAAAGTGTTTGCATTGTATTTTATTTTTATCCTAAATTTTGGATTAGCAAAAAATTACCATAGAGCCGCAATACTATTACTAGACTTATTACAATTTTTTAACATAGATCTATACATGTGTTGCACCCAACAATGTCACATTCCAAATTCTCTCTCTCTCTCCCCCTCCTTTCTTCTCTTTCTTCCTTCACTTTCTCTCTCCCACTCCTTACACTTGTCTTCTTCCCCTTCCCCTGTCATGCTCTGTCTCTCTCTTAGTCTTTTTCCTCACATAACTTTTTCCTTAAATCAACCAAATAAGATTACAGAGATGTACTAAGGTTGAATGGGATGGTAACTACTTCACTCCGTGAGAAATGATATAATATTTATAAAGGTTGATCTCGCCACTCGGTACTAAACGTGACCACGTCACTCAGTCGCAATTAATATTACATCAAAGATGACCGTGTCACTCGGTCGCAACTGACGCTACCTTTCCAAAAATATATTAGTTATACATAATTAGTAGAGCAAACAGACAGTGACTTCATCTGACTAGATCTACAGGGAATATTATTTATATATGTGGTCTGATAATTTAATCTGCTTTGTTCATACCAACTGGATCTAGATCTATGTGTAGAAATAATAATAAACGTCTAAAAAATGTCTGGGGATAGGTCCCCATCTCGTCCACGTTCTAGATCTAATCTATCTACATGTAATCACCACAATGGTTGCAGTCTAACAGAGATCAAATGTTTTGAGCAGACTGGTTATCGTATGAAGTTTAAAACATTTTGCAAATCTACATTCGATTTATCTGCCACAATAAACTAAATTGTAGTTCTAATGACATGAGGATGTTGTAATCACAACAAATTGAATTTGCATTGAATGAGAATTCAATCTCAGAGTAGCCTTCTTAATCTTATCTTATGACCCATTGGAACTTGCTCGGGCCAAATATTGTAGTAAATACTCCTTGCTCACCTAGACCGTCCTCTCCGTTTCTTCTTTTTCTTTGACTTTCTCGAATATTCGCTGTCACTGTCGTCTGAACGATATCTTCCCATGTTTACATGCGCTATCCCAACGATAGTACATCGCTCGCTAACAAAGCATGAAACACAGCACCGAAAACTCAACGCCAATAAAATCTCCCAAAAGAAGAGCTCAATCTCGCAAGAGGAACTACTCTGAATGAAAGTAGTGAAATTAAAATTTCTCAGTTTCCTAATTATTGTTTATTTATTTTTATTTATGAGGTCAAAAGGAAGATCAGATGAGAATACAGGAAACAAAGAATTAATACAATAACGTACATTAAACATTTAATAGATACAGCCTCATGAAATATCTGTCATCACCATCAACATCTTACTTTATTTGCTAACTGATCATAATGTTTGTACCGTATTACAGACAAGGAGCCTTGATTACAGAGAATCTTAATTAGATCTAAACAGACAGCCCTGTTAATCATGAATGATGTTACACATACATATGAAAGTCGATCTATGCAGTTCTTTATTGTTAATTGTGTTTGCTGTTATTGTTGAAACACTACTCTTAGTAAACTTAAAATCGTTACTCTCCTTCTCTGTGTGCTTTCTTTCATTCATTCTAGAGTCTTCCTTTCTTTCCTTCCATTCCGCATTGCCGTCTCTCTCTCTCTCTCTCTCTCTCTCTCTCTCTGTGTGTGTGTTTTCCCTACAAGTCTTCTAATTTTCTTTGTTCATTTGTTTGTTTGTTTATTTGTTTCTTTTTAAATTCTTCCTTGTCATTTTCACCATTCCTTCGTCCATTTCATCTGTTGTTTGTCTCTTTGCTCACTGCATCTCTATTTTTTCTCTCTTTCGTTCTCCCCTATTCTTTCTTCCGTTCTTTCGTTCTTTCTTTCTTTCTTACTTTCTTTCTTTCTTTCTCACTTTCGTTCTTTCTTTCGATCTGTCTTTTTTTCAATCTGTCTTTGTATCTCATCCCCCATTTTAAAAATTTTATTTAGTCATCTTTTCTTCACAGTTAAACTTAGTTTTCCCCCTACTTTATTGTTATCTATCTTTTTAGACGAAAAAAAAAAATCATTCTTCTTTGCTCCATTTCGATTTTCCTCTGATCCGCTCTGTCAGTCCTCCCTGCGACTGTTCCTTTCGAAGGGCTGTGCCGGTCAATCTTCCAGGCTTGGCCTGATGACGTCTTTGGTCTCCCTGCGAATAGAATCAGAGCAAATCACGTGACTACAGAGCTGTGGACAACTCCAGCCTGCTTTGAAACAAAGCAAAATAAATAAATAAATAAATACATAAATAAATAAATAAATAAATAAATAATAAAAACTCGTCCTCATCAGTTTTATTATTTGGCCTCTTGTTTATGTACAACTGTCCACAATAGTAAAGGACATTGCAGTGATCATTCCCTAAAAACTGAATAGTGTTCACTGTCTGTTAAAAGAAGAGCTACAAAGTAAATTACAAGAGATACTGAGTATTGTCAAAGTGCCAGACAGCTGACCTTTCTGGGAAGAACTAGATAATGAAGTATTTACTTGTTGACAGAAGATATCTGCATGTCATTGTTACTGTCAATGTGTCATTCAAACGTCGGTTTTACAAGACCTCACGTAGGCAGTTTTAGTTCTTATTTCCAGGTACATCAACACGATGACGACTACATTAAGCCACCACCGAGATTCGTACATCGAAATGTATATCAATTATATGAATGGTTGCAACAGTGTTGATCAAAATTACACACGCTTGTTTGTTTGTTTGTGTTGGGGTTTAACGGCACATCGGCACGATCACGTCTATATTGTGCCAAACACGGTAAGACATGTTTACACGTCAAGAAGAAGAAAGGAAAGAGCGGGACAGAAGACAGGAGCAAGGAGAGAGAGAGAAGAGATGTCACCTCTGCAACGCCGAGAATGGTGTAGGCGAGGCGTAACTCATGAAATTATTCCATTTCACGTCAGCCGTCGTGGGCAGCATAATGAAACTGTCGGATATCAAAAACACCTGGCATAGCGTAAAATTGTCTGTGTCAGAGTTCGTTGTAGCAGATAAAGAGTGTAACCCTCGAAGTAATCTGTTTTTCTTTCTTTGGGTGAGTTAGAGGTAACATCGTAAACATGAAACCAGCTACAAACTTGAAAAAGAAGTGAAGATAGAAAAGAAGACAGAGAAAATAAAAAAAAAGAAAACGAATCAACAGTTGGCACAGGGCAAATGAGAAAGAGCAGGCGGGAAAGGCCAGATTAGGCGAAAGAGGGCAGATGAGACATATCACTGGTGAGAGGGAGCAGATGAGATAAATCAGGTGAAACAGGGCAGATGACTGATATCAGGTGAGAGAGAACAGATGAGAGAAATCAGGTGAGATAGGGCAGATGAGAGAGAAGAGAGATGAGAGAGAACAGATGAGAGAGAACAGGTTAAGATAAGTAGGTGAGATAGGCCAGATGAGACACATCAGATGAGAGGTATCAGGTAAGACAGATGAGAGTGATGAGAGAGGACAGGTGAGATAGGGCAGATGGGAAAGGACAGGTGAGAGGTTAGATCAGATAGTGAAGATGAGAGAATTGATCTGAGAGAAGGTACCTGTAAGAGATCCACTTAGTGTACGATTGGGAGAAGAGAGGAGAGGAGCAGGACACCACAAACTTACTTTAGTTGTCCCTGGAGATGTCGTGGGGAGAGCAGATAAGTGTGGAAGGCAGGCAGGGACGTAGCTGGGGCCTGGTGTGGAGGGGAGGACGCCGTGATGTCCAGCCTGATGTCCTCTCCTGCCTGGCTGGTCACATCACCAGATCTGCCTGTCACCGATTGACCACTCGGCCCGGGTCTTGTACCTGAAACATCGCATATTTCACTTCTTTGATCACTGGTGGATGGATAGATGGATGGACGGATAGGTGGATGGAATGATGGATGGAATGATGGAAGGGTGGAATGATGGATGGGTGGATAGAATGATGGAAAGATGGATGGATGGAAAGATGAATGGGTGGATGGGTAGATGGACGGATGGATAGATGGATGGATGGATGAGCAGATGGATAGATAGATAGATAGATAGATAGATAGATAGATAGATAGATAGATAGATAGATAGATAGATAGGTAGAT
>JBCEWB010109669.1:0-11852 GCA_039654565.1 Peronia peronii
AATTCCAAATTTCTACCCACAAAATTTCTCAGCAAAAATTGGGAACTTCTAAAAAGCCGAGATAATCCTACTTTCTTAGGATTGAAAGGCTTAAGAAACACAAAATACATAAATAAAAAAATATGAACGATATTTGCATGGAATGACATGTAAGTAGGCTACATGTATAAAACTACAATGTCGAAGAAGGCTCGATCGCAGTCAGCCATCCATAAAAGACTTGACTCGATAAGAACCCGAAGAGGATATTAAAGTATAGAAATAAACAGTTTATTACAATAAATTCATTTTGTATTCGCCGAGATAATCACCCCACAGGAGGTTGAAAGGCGTAAACAAATGCAGCTTTTAGTACTTTGCCGTTTTCAAATATTTTGTGTAGCCTATTTATTGGTTTTTCCTCGTATTTAACCGATGTTGCATAACTGCGTACTGGTTGGCACGGCTGTTATAGATCTAATATAAAACCTGAAAATAGCCACCCCTCAGATCTACTCATTTTTGTAGTAGTTTGTGGAGACCAAATGGGGGGTCTACTTAGCATCGGTGTGCAGACCCCAATTTTACAAAATAAGTCTGACTGTCTTACCGAGAGAGATGGATGAAAAACCTAACAAACATCGATCGTGCGCTCTCTCTTGACCGATATCTATCAACATCTTTTTTCTTATAATCTAGATAAATTGACATGTTGACCGACTGAAAACGAAACAAAACACTGAGTATTACCAACATCAAGATAAGCACATAAAGACAATACATGTAAATGGACAGATATGATTACGAAAACGAATACTTTATTTACCCACCAGGAAATACACGTTAACCAGTGCAGAAAATTAGAGCAACATAGATCTAGTTCAATAACATAGATCAGTCTAATAAATCAATTCGTTTCATTGGTTTAGAATAAGAAGAGGAGAGAAAGAAAATAATATTATAGTATGGAAACTTATTGCCTACCCATACAACTCCTTAACGGTGTATAGGTATCACAAATTCCTCCTTTTTTTCTGCCAAGAATATATCTTTATCAAAAGAAAAAAAATGATGGTAATAGAAAAAAAGAAAAAAACAAACAAAACAGAAAGTTAATATTATAGCACCGTATTGTAAGATTCCCCTGTTGACCAACCACGTCGGCTACCAACAAATACCAAAAAAAAAATGTAGATAAACGAACGACATCAAAGGATAAATCAAATTATCATACTAATGTGAGCTGGTGAGATTTTGAACGAATGTACTTGCTTAACCTTTGTACCCCTCACTATGATGTCGCAGAAGTTTGAAAGTGCGATACAAGGAAGCGGTGACGCGGCCCACGAGACTGCGTCGTCAAAGTGTAAGATAATACTCTTACTATTGTTCCCTCCCACGAGATGCCGCCTACTACCCTAGGTTCTTCCCCCTTGACCCCCCCCCCCCTCCACCTCCCCCCACCCCTCAATAAATCACTGTTAGTAAGGTGCCGCTACTGGCCTAGACAGTGCCTTACTGCATGTTGTATCTTCAACACGAGGGCGAGTTAAATATCGGAGAAACTTCCGTTAGACAACTAAATTGGAAATTTGTCGAAGAAATTGCGTCATAGGTGGACTACACATCGTGACTGCAGCTTCGTAGTTGTCAAAGATTCCTAGGTTTGGCGAAGCCAGACAATGAGGAGCATCACTTCCCCCGTTACATAATTGTCGCCCACGTATGTTGAAATCAAAACAGGAATCTAGCCCCTGGTTTTTCCATCTTAATTACTGTGAAATCCACCAGTTATTTCCAGTCTTAGTCATGACCATGTCAGGAAATTACAACATCTAAGGGGTTCAAACGCAAAAACTTTCTTGAGAAGGTGTTGTCAAATAGTATAAAAAGCCAGTCGTTTTGACTAGTAAGTCATCGTCCCGGGAGAGTCGTCCCCAGAAGTCGTCCTGGGAGAGTCCCCTGTGACTCGTCCCCTGGATGGGACTCAGTTGTCCCTAGATTCGTCCCCAGAAGTCGTCCTGGGAGAGTCCCCAGAGGCTCGTCCCCAATGTGGGACTGGAGTTGCCACCCAGTCGTCTCCTGAGAAGTCCAAGACCCATCTCTTATGATGTCCAGCCCTAGAGCTGTGAGATACCAGACGGATGAACTATGTAGTGAGAACTTTGTATAGTTACGTTATAGGACCACTCATGTTTAGGAAAAGTCTGTGAAATAGTGAGATTATGATTCCATGTAGCAGAGCTCCTAATGAATATTGTAATTAAGACTCAAGTTAGGCTTTGGAATTACTGACTTATGAATTTCAATTTGTATTATTAATACTGCTGGAAGTCTGTTAAACTTGGATTTTTCTACAGATTAAAACAGCCCAATCTCTGTGTTTTTGGCCTCCACCACTCATTTTCCTCTCTAATTTATGTGTTTGTTTTTAACACATTACACATTTACGTATCATAATCCGTAAGACCACAAGTGGCGCTGTCGGCAGGATTTTGTTGAATTTTTTTTTTTCCCAGAAGGCCACATTTGGCGTTGTCGGTAGGATTTTGATGGATTTTTTGAGGATTAATTCAAAAGTGCATTCTACACTTTCAGATTTTTTTTCCCAGAAGGCCACACTAATAAAATGCTTAAATGCTTCGTGTACAACTAGGTGTACTTGCAATGAATATCACTGTCACTGGTCCGCCTGATGTTGTCACATCTATACGTTCATGACAACACCAACTTACTAACGTTAGAAATATGAAGAGCTAACCTCACTAAAGAGTTGCTAAAGAGGTATCACATCGAAATAGTGAAATTCCTTTTCAAACATCAGACATGTAGGCCTACGAGGTAAACTCGGACTAACCATGTTCTTCTGATCCTAGGAAATTGAAATTTGTAGAACTTGTCGATGTACACAAACCTAGATCTACTTTCCATTAGCATGACTGCATCCTCCTAATTCTTGAACCAAGAGGCAAAGGAATGGTTCCCCTCCTCAGCAGATATATATCCCCTCGATTATTTTGTTGAACATAAATAGTGCTTCTTCGTTGTCACCGAATCGCTTCCCTCTCATTTGATCTTTTACTGACAAGGAATAAGAAAACGTCACAAGGAGCTTGGTCCGATGATAAGGCAGGTGTTGGACAAATTTTCCATTTTCCCTTTTCAAATACTCTTATTACGTTACGTGTGCTTTGTCAGCACTTGCGTTATTGTGGTGCAGTTGGACCGCCAGTCCTCGGATGCTTTTGAGTCTACTCAAGGAAGACCTTTTGGTATAATAAGTATTGATACACCATAGGGCAGTAACAGTCTTGCTCCTCAACAGAAAATGGTTATAGTATGGAAAAAATCATTTTACCAGTGCTCTCAAAGATGAAGCATCTCTCCCCACCCAACACTTGTTTTGTCACTTCCTTTCAGGGTTGTTTGTTTTGTTTGTTTGTGTTGGGATTTAATGGCACATCAGCATGATCACGGCTATATTGTGCCAAACACAGTAAGATACGTTTACACGTCATGAAGAAAAGAAAGCAGGACAGAAGAGAGGAGCAAGGACAGAGATAAGAGATATCACGGAGTGTCAAGAATGGCATTCCATGGGAGACATCACACTGATGGCAGGCTTTCACCGCCTGCAGACAGGAGCAGAGAACCGTGCCCCAATGCCTTGTCCCCAGGCATGACTTTATACATACACTTTGGCCGGCCTTCATCATATTCTCTGTGCATGTTTTGACAAAACTCAACCTTAGCCCTTTTCTGATCCTCCGTCAACATTATGGGGTACACACCCGGCACTGACCTTCCTTAGCTTTATTTTAGTGTTCATGTAATACATGTATTTTATAAACAGTAGTGGATGAAAAGCTAAGCCCCTCCTGTATTTCCTCATGTTATTCGCCTAGTCCTATCTCTATCCACCAACTTTCACACAGCTTCTTTGTTTTCATTTGTGGTTACAGACGGGTTCCAGGGGAGGGATCTACTTAGGCTGTCTTTCTGCCACATGAAAATTTGTGATATCATTTGCAGTTTGATTTCAAAACGCGATATAAGGCTTTCTCACCTATTTGAAGATTACTCTCCAAGTCAGCTTGGGTGGTCAGTGCAAAATGTTCAAAATTTATTTTTTCATTATTTGAAAATGCATTACAAAAGTCTATAAAAAAAAAAAAAAACAAATGTTTTTTCAAACTGCGACATATCACTGTGACTTTTTGTTCCAAACTGAGAACATACACTGTAGTTCCGACCAGTCAGTTTCATGTACCGGTAATTTACAATTATGCTTATTCTAGAACATTTTATCCCATCAGAACTGAAATAATTCGAAATTGCATGATAGCTTGAACTTACCAAGATATCTACAATCTGGAAGCAAACAATGTCAACAGTTTCAAAATTTATGATGACATTTTGGATCAGTATATGATTTTTTGTATAATTTTTGGTGGTCTTTTTATCATCTTTTATTATGTTCATTGTTGTCACAAAAATAAATTCGATATCCTCTTGTTCAACAGTTGCCTTTCTCATTTTAAAAATATTATATGTCTAGTTTTACAACACTATTGCGCATTTTGTAATATAACCCCACTAATAAAATCAGGATATTTATGCTACATAGGAGGGAAACGGTAACTTTGCTTTCATGCAAATGTATTTTTAACTGATAGATAAAGCCAAAAAAACCCAGTTGACCTGAAGTAAAAGAACATCTTAACCTAGGTTAGTTCTAGGTTGGAACTGTTTTACAAAATTCATAAATTGTTAAAAGGAGGACTTTTCTCTTTTTTGTCTTTTTTTTTTTTTTTTTATTGAATTAATGATGATGATGAAACGTCTCTTGAGAAGCCCTCTGTCTTTGGTTTTCGAAAACCAAAATTTTACAAACATTACACTGATGAAACAAAATTGACACAGCTTTGTCACTGAAGACTTTCACTCATATACAACCATTTGGCAAATAAAGCGCACATTCGTGCAGTATAAAAAATGAAATTTGCTTTATTTGTTTGAGAAATATGATATGTCTCATTCTGCCATAAAATGATCCCATGGATATGTCTCATTTTGGGGAAAAAAATGGAATTGCTTCCCATAACTTTTGAGCTGTGACAAGGCTTGGATTTTAAAATAATACCATTTAGAAATTTATTACTATAGTGGTCTCCGCCTAAGAACCCGGTTGCCGGGAGACAAAAAAAGTGGGCTCTTAGGCGGACAGGTTTTTAGGCGGATTGAAAAGTTACGCAATCCGTCTGACCACAGATTGTCTTCACTACTATGATTAGTTAATCGTTACCGTTAATTAAAGATTTATCTATGCGAAAAAGTACAGCCTTCTTCCCTATGTGTATATTGTAATTAGATCTAACTATTCCTGATATTTCTTAGCGTATAATTACATCAATAATCAATAATGTCCAGCATTTAAACAGCAAGTGAGTTTTCACATAACCGTTTTATTGTTGAATGAAAACATGATACCAGTATTGCTATGCTATCCTACGGATAATTGCACGCGCCACGAGTGACTCGAGTGTTTATAGATCGACCGAAGTAACAAAACAACTGGCAAGTCAGGAGGCTAAACTTACACCTCGTTATCTACAGAGCTAATTATAAGTGCTTTCCCACGTGTTCTCAAACAAAGAAATGCTTACGAGTTAGTCCACACTGTGGCCTGATTATGCAGTCATACATCAACCATCACTTCCACTCTTTTGTCTACCTGTTCCCTCCACCCCCGTCCCCATTTTTCTGCACATCTAGCACTATGCATTCCTCTCAAGTGGACAATATGATGTGGAATTACATCATAAGTACTCATGTGTCTTGGCCCGATACCGGGCTCTCAGGCGGATTTTTTACTTGGGAGCGGGTTCTTAGAGGGGTAAATTATAGAAAAAAAAAAAAATCCGTTTCACAGCAGAGGCGGATCGGGCTCTTAGGCGGCGGGTTCTTAGGTGGAGACCACTGTATAGCAAAGTACATGTATGTTTCAGTATTGCTCTGACTTCAGATCTTGTTAATTCAGGTCACATTAGATATTGCCAATTTTCTCAAAACAAGAAGAATAATCAATATATCTCATTTTGAAATCAAACTCTTCATTTGTAAACAGTTGATTTGGAATGGGAAGGTTCTCCAAATTTTTTGCTGTTAGCTGCATCAGATATTCCATAGCAGTTAAACCCCTTTTGTAATCAGACAAAATCATGGCTCGAAAATCATGAGCGTTTGGCTCCATTCTGATGTTTAAAGATGGCCTTACCTCACCTCACATTTCCGATCCTGAAACATGTCATTTTCATTGAAAAATTATGAACAATTCTCCTGATCTTATAAAGCATTTAGGCCCACTCCTGGCAAATCTGAAGCTAATCGGATCAGTAAAAATAGGTTAATTTGAGTATAAAAGATATACCTCATAAAAGCACAGATCAAGAACTCCTATTATCTTGCTCAAAGTTCAAATGATACATTGTCATTTCTTGAGCAAAAATATGTAACATGTCGTCAATAAATTCCTGACATGATGTCAGTGTCTACTGACAATATAGTAGGATTGAAATATGGTTTGTTTCGCTTCATCTTGCCCAGTGCTATATATGAGGGATTTATCATGGGAATCAACTTTCAATTGTAAAATCAAAACTGATTTCTAGACAATTCACAGTACAATCTTTTGGGTGATGTAACAGATAATGACATACAGTACACTCATCATCAACACTGACAGTCAAAATAAAGTACAAAAACAATGAATGAACAAACAGGATAAGCATTTGATCAAGCTTTATGTAAGTGATCTGTTCACATATCAGCTCATTTCCTGTGCACATATTACATCCTGTAATTATGAAAGTTTATAGACTATCTAAAAAGTGAAAACATATTTCCGAAAGAAAATTAGGCAAAATTTATATGAATGAATATATAATATACATTAACATATAGCAAAAATTTGTCCTTTCTTTTTTTTTCCTTTGTTTTGTTTTGTTTTTATCATGGTTAAAAATAAAGAAATACGGTCATTGTTTCTCTATTTTTTACCAAGACAGAAACAAAACAAAACGTAACAAAAACAATAAAATAAACATACCATTAACAGATAAAGAGCATACATATATAAGGATTATGGCACAGCTTTGTAATTTATTCTTATAGAAAAACAAGTTTACCAACAGATGAAAACTGAGAGAAACTAAAAACTAAAAAGTAAATGAACAAAAATGAAGACACGATGATTCCAAGTATCAAACCATCAGATGTTTGAAATCTGGAGGAGAGAGAAAAAGACAGAGAGAGCATAAGGACAAAGAGCTCTGAGAATGCAATACTGTAGTTCTGAAAGAATATCTCAGGTTTCTCTGGGTTCATTGCATAAGCAAACAACTGTAATGGTAAATTATCATAGAGTGCTATATCACAAAGCATTACAGGCAATCTCTCATCTTTCTCTACAAAGTCATTGTGCTCTTGAAAGAATAATTTATACACTTGCTAGGCCTATACCATTCCTTTGTCTTTCATCTTATCATCTGACAATTCTTTAGAACAACCAATTCTCAATCACGTATTGTGATGGACTGACATTTAAATTTTAACTTACATGTACAAGTATGAAATCCAATGCAAGAATCACTGAGCACAGAGTCAGTCGTTGCCATCAAAAAAAAAAAAAAAAAAAGCATCTTCACATTTGATTGTCGTCTCAAAGACCTGATAATCTAGCACATGAAATACATGTATCTTCAATAAAATTCACAATAAAGTTCCTTCTCTTTGTTTGTCCAGAGACTGGACAATACGTACAAGATCAACTTCATTTGCTCTCAAGAAGAAATTACTTTCATATCTGGTGAATTAGGAACATACAGTTGATACATTTGATAAACTTTAAGTGCATTTATTTTATTATTAGCCCAGTATACAAACATTACATGCCCATATTGTCACTGCGTTACCATGGCATGTTTTTCAGTACGTTTGAAGCACATGTACATATATTGAGCAAAAACTTATTACAGTATATGTCATGTCACGGACTATACATGACAAACGGGCGAATCAGTCAATAAATTATCGTACTCATTCACCTTTCTATCATGAAGAGAAGTTGAGAGTTTGTGTTTTTGTCATACAGGGGTTTCTACCTATTTGCTTCATTGTTGTACAGCCTATGATATGATACACAATCATATCCTTGAGATCATACGATTAAGACAAGCTAAAAATAAAGCATCAAATGAAGACAGAAGTAAAATTTTGCATTAAGCAGAGAGATTTTTAAGGAATGATTAGATATTAAGTAACAATACACCGGGACTATAAAAGAAATGTCCGTAAAATTATTTAAGTATCCTCTGAAAAATTATTTATTCAAAAAAAAAAAGGTTATTCAAATCTAACACACTGGAGACACAGACAGAATCTACAAGGGTAATGGCAGCCATGAAAGAGCTGGTTCTGGTTCTTCTGGTGCTCTAGCTTTCTATTCCTTTCAGCTTGCAATAATTATCGGAATACCAGTCTAGGACATTTGGCTTTCTGTTAACGCCCCCACCACATAGAGGGATTGAGAATGTATTGCTGTTTTGAAAGGGAGTCATTGCAATCTCTTTTTCCAAGCTCATCATTTGTGTGACTGACGTCTTCTTGAAAATGAGAGTACAGGACTCAAGGTTTGAACGTTGGGAGGATGTCACTCAGCCTCCTTTCTCGCATCCCTGGTTGGATGGCAACAGCGCCTTGCCCCCAGTGCCAGTTGTGGGTATCCTGCCATGGAGATCCTGTTTGACAGACTCACTGGGAGAGCAGCTAGCCACCCTAACAGTAAGTAACTCCACTGCCAGTTCCATAATATCAAATGAGCTTGATATATCATATATTATATGGTTTAAAAATGTCAAAGATTTAATCCAATTTATCTTAACAGAATATGGAACTAAACTGCTCAACATGAGACTAAATAATTGACATATCTAGTGTGATGATTCAAATGAGCTGGCTAATCTTGTGATAAATACTGAATGCTGAATGTTTTACATTGTTCTTCAGTATAATAAACTGAATTACATAATACTAAAGTACAGCAGAGGATAAAAGTGATGCACTTCATTTAAAAACCAAATATGAATTAGCTTTCTACATTTACAAAATCTGATGATTAAAAAAATTGAACAGCTTACACAAACCCATGTCTCTCAGCAATTAAAACAACACAATCATTCATCATAAATTTTTATATATAGTCAAAGTCATTCCACAATCATCGAAGTTTCCTGAAGTTGTAAATTATGTAACTAACTGTAAAATTCACTACACATGTAACCAAGTCGCAATTTTTGTTTGTTGATTAAATACTACTTTTTCAACTAAAACCCACTTTTGCGCAAATAGTAATCTTACTTTGCATGTGTGTTTCTCTCAAAACAGCCTAAACTGACTTCAGTCATTATGGAATCACAGTGACAAAATGGAAATATATGCTGCAAATAACACAATAGGTTCATACGATTTGCTCTGTTACATTTTTTGAAGTGACATCCAATCAATACAAGTGTCCTGAAATAATGGCAAAGCAATGATATTATTGACAGCAATTGGAACACATGTGTAAAAGTATCATAAGCAGATTACAGTTTATTTCATACATTTCATATCAGTTCATTTTCTTTTTCTTAATATGTCTTAATGGCTTATCTTGTTTTCTCAAAAAAAAAAAAAAAGACAGAAAGCATTTAAGACATATCTTACTTTTCTCCAGTATTTAAATTACAGTCGAGTCCACTCAAATCAAACTCTGATAATCCAAATTTCTGGTAATTTGAATTAAAACGACACAATAGATTTTTTTCCTTCTTTATGCCCATTAAATGCCTCTTGCATAATTCAAAGCCATCGCTATGAGTTTCCTTTAAATCGAACTGGTCAGCACAGCTACAAAGGTAAAAATCGGCTATTGTTCTCTCCACGTGGTTCCCACCCAAGCGGAAAACGAACGAGACAGCGTCACGGATGGGGCCAGAGGGATTAGGCAATTAATTTACATACATGTACTGTGAATGTGTCCCACACAGCAGCATTAAGTGGGCCTATGTATTCGGAGGGGGGAGGGGGAAGGGGAAGGAGGCAACATACGAGGAGCAGGTGCAGTGATGCCAAGCAGTCGATCGATAATCAAGCATCCTCACTGAGCCTTACAGTACATGTAGACACGGTCAAACCCATGCGTGTATGGTACTGCTATTACAATACTTCGTGTGTAGGCAACCCTATAAGGCGTTGCGCCTGTGTTACAATCACTGTCTATTTAGTTCTAATACCGTGACTGTATAGCTCTAGTCAGTATCCACATTGTGCTCGCTTTCGCCTGCAGTTGATTAGCTTTATTTTATAGACCAGATCTACGTGATGGCTTCCTCTAACCCATTGAAGAGAAAGAAGACAGCTCTTTCCATTGAGTCAAAGATGAAAATGCTGCAGGAAATAGACAGAGGTGCAATCTAAGGAGGCCATAGCTGAAAAGTATGGCATTCCCCAAATACATGTACACTGTCGATGATATTAAAAAATCAGGAACATGTGGAAAAAGCGACAGCCTCCTCTTCTTTTTTTTTTTCTTTTTTGCTCCATAGGTCATTCAAGAGTTGTTTCCCTCGTTAAAAAAACTGGAAGACGAACTCTTATAAATTGAACCCATTAGGGTGGAACCGGCTTATTCGATTTAAGCGGACTCGACTGTATGTCTTTAGCATAGATGTTCCTCATAGCTCGGATAAAATATAACCATTAAAACACCCATTAAAACATATAGGTGTACAATCTAGTCAGGTTGAAGTTAACCCTTTGGGATAAAAAAAAACTATTGAATTCAAACAGGGATGACATAACCAATGCAAAAATATAAAAAAAAAAAGTAATAGGATCATTAAAAGGAGCTGGTCAAGCAAGAATTTAACTCAAGCAAGTTGACTTTAAGTGAACTATATTGAATAAAGTATTATGCAAATTTCATTAAATAACCTTACAGACACATAATATATGCTCTATTACATAAGAAATAAGATATAATCAGACTCAAGGTGTAAAAAGTATAACAAAGAATTAAGTGGAAAGAATACATGAGCAACAATCACAAGCAAATTACATGTAATGTAGAAGCTGATTCCTACCCTTCATCAAAGGAAATACTACATTGGAACATGTAGTACTCCTCCTTCATCATGTATGCTATTTTACACAAACGTAGCTAAAATCTTCCATATCAGGAATGTAAGAGACATTTGCTTCATGGCCAATCAGAAAGAGCCCTAAGTCTTAAGTCACACAGAGAAACTGGAGGTGAATGTGATGACGCTGGTCTGATACTGACATTTTTATATTGCAACTGAAAGAACATTCATCTCTAAATAAGAAAAATTGTCCCATGGGCAGATTATATCAGGATTTGTGAGGTGAATATATACAGTTGAGTCCACTCAAATCCAACTCTGATTGTCCTAATTTCTGAAAATTCAAATAAAAACAAAGCAATAGATTTTTTGTTCCTCTTTGCACCTATTAAATGCCTCTTGCTTAACTAAAGGTCATCACCACAAGTTTCCTTTACATCAGCGCCGCCTAAAGGTAAAAATCGGCTTTTCTCCTCTCCACATGGTTTCCACCCAACACAGAAAACAAAAGAGACAGAGCTACAGATGGGGCAAGAGGGATTGTTTGTTTTTCTTAAGCCTTTCAATCCAGAGAAAGTAGGATTATCTCGGTTTTTACAAGCTGCTAATTTTTGGTGAGAAATTTTTGTGGGTAGAAATTTGGAATTTGGAAATTTTGCCCGGACAGCGGCACGCAGCCTACTCTTTCAT
>JBCEWB010109680.1:0-11851 GCA_039654565.1 Peronia peronii
AAGTTGACGATAAAGCTGTTTTAGATCTAGGCTGGCAATCAATGATGAATTCATCGAAACTAAACATGTTAAAACGTAGGAGAGCAGACTTATCACTGCAGTTCAAAAGGACATTGATTTGTGAAGTTGAAGAAAGGTTACTGAAAAAATCGGATATCTGCAGAAAGTATGGCATTCCACTCCACTTTGTCTACAAGCTTGAAGAATTTAAAAAAAAAAAAAAAGCAGAAAAATCACAAACGGCATAACAGTGACATAGCCACACATTTTATATGTATGTATACCTACAACAACAAGAACAACAAAAATGAAAATGAAGTGGCCTTGAGACACAAGGTCGAGGTGCGGACACTCTTCAATCAGGGGAGGTAATTTGGTAATTAAACTTGCATCCCTGTTTCAATTTAGCCTCCTCGGATACAACAAAATAGTGATAGAACAAAATGATTTCCATTTCCCGCAAAATTCGTTTTAACCGTGTTAGAGTGAATTTTTTTGTCTTTAAACGTACCAGTACTTCTGCCTTTTTCTGCAAGGTATGTACTTCTTCATTGTATTTAGGAGATGCTTTTCATTTTCTGTTTGCACAGTAACAAACTTATGCGGATTGATATTATTGTTTTGGAAAACTGACTCAGTTATGTCAACATTTATTTTCCATTTTCATCTGCAGACTTATACTTTCTAATATATCACTCATTATAATATAAATGTCTTTCTTGCATACAATGACATTGTAAAAATATTATGTTTGCCTAGATTTTCTTTGACAGGTACACACGTATTTTATTTATGTATAGATTTTTCTATAAATATTTCAAATGTTCTGTATACTATGTTTTCATTTGAATCATACTTTGTGTTTCTACAGTAATTTGCATGGAAGAATAAATAACTGGATGAAAGTGAAAGGTTATTTAATGGATTGGCTGATGAACTATCTGTTAGATGAATGCAAGATTAGGTATGGGAGTATGAAAAGAACGATAGATCTGTTGTCTGATAAACATTTGTTATGGCAAGGAAAAGGTGTCCTCATGGATGGAAGCGATGTTAGCTAAATGATTAGTAAGCTGAAGTGATTTGTAAGCTGGATTTACACATGGTGGAAAATATGTATGAGAGTTGATGATCAGTCAGATGTTATCATGTTTAAGAGACTGATTATTATTTTAATTAATTGATTAATTCCCAAGATTTACAGCAGCAACACTCTGTAGTGTATTTTGCAACAGAAGTTTTAAATTTCACCTGAAGAGTGACTGTAATGGAAATTTGCACAAGTTTTTGCAAATGAAACACTCTTGTATCTATGTGACAAATTCAGTTCTTCACACCCAAAATTTTCTCAAAAGATTCAGTGAACCACAATAGATGTACTGATATAATATATGTATGAACTTCCTCTGATAGTTGGCGTCACTGCATCCCACAAACACCTATATTTTTTAACAGGAGTCCTCCATCACCCATTTGTGACTCATGCAAAGTCTCTCTGTCTCTCAGATGTGTGTACATTGTGCCAAACACAAGTCACTACTGTACATCATTACTCCTAATGCATTTCATATTTGTCTGGACTTTTTGACATAATCTTTGGTCCTCTTATCATCTCAGCCACTAACCCATTTATTTTCATGTCACCTATAATTGTTGCAGTTCTCAGTTTGTTCTGTATATAAATATTAAGATAAGGTTTAAGCTCATTATGAAGCTTATCTGGCTCCCATATCTGGATTTGTCATGACAATAGCTGAAGTATGTTGTTCTCTGTGTAACTGAGCTTTTGGTTCTCGTTTTCTGTTATTTTATTTTTCTTACCTTGCTTTTCTTTACCAAAGTATTTTTACATCTCTTAGTCTTACATTTTATGACAATGTTTTCTGGTTAAAGATTGCTGCTCTAGCTCCACACTCTAGTTTTTCCCACACACAAAACTTTACTTCAACTATTTGCATGTTTTTTCCTTGCAGTAAAACAATTTGAAAATGAAATGGGGATTGATTTCCATTGTCACTAAATTATATGTGAAACAAACACATTATTCAATTAGAAATGTTAGCATGTTGCAGATTCATCTTCATTCTTGTTTCCAGGGGATGTTTTTCCTTAATCACATTACCTTTCTTACCACAAAGCAGATCTTTTGTATGCAGACTTTTATTTTTTGCTTTTCTTGAATTTTTATCGGATGTTGAATGGAGGGATGTGATGTTATTTTTATTCCAACTGCCATCTTTGAAAAAAATTGTTTACTTTTATTTTAAAGATTTTTCTCTTTAAAAGAGCCAAGATAATATGGGATGAGATTCAACAGATGTTTGACATTTGGAGATGATACTGGAGCCAGCTAGGTAAGCTTTGAGAAGAGGAAGTAGAGGTCTTCATTTTGTACAGGCATAGACCTATTTCAAAATGGAAAAACCTTTTCCAATCAGAGTAGTTCTGGGATACATGTACTTTGACAGAATTCCTTATTTGTTAAACTAGTTTTCATCAAAACTTAATTTTAGTTCTGCGATTTCTCATTAAACATTAAGTGCAAAAATAATTTGGATTTCAACTCGTTATCTGTAAATAACAGATAACGATCTTTTTTTTCAACTGAAATCAAAGATGAAACAGAATGGTGCATTGCAGTGGTAGAAAATGACCTGCTTGAAGAAAACTCAGAAAAAAAAAAGTTGGTTTCATTGTTTGAGCGGCTCAAAGGCAGATTAAGAGATATGAGGGGGTATTTATATACCCAATGGCCATTATATTTTTAAAATAGCTAATATTAAAACTGTCCTTCTAGGCATGTACATACATGTACATGTATTATAATATAGGCTCCCAGTGGCCTATATGCTGTAAATTGTTCTTTCAAGTTATGTGTGCAAAACCTCAAATTTATACAGGGAAGAATCAACTGCAATCCATGTAGTGTTGACTTTTTTGTTGATCTCTTTAGCGAGCAATAATAAATGCATTAAAAAATGTATGATCTCAGCTTGTTGTATTTTGTTGAGTGTCAGCTGAAAGCAGTAAGGCATTACATGTAATCATAAACAAGCTCTGTCTCATTTGGTGCTGTGGTTTAGAGGAGATTTGAGGCAAATTGTTGAATTTTTTTTTTTTTTTTTGACATTTGAGCTGAAACTTTAAATGACCGTTCTCCAATTTTTGGAAGATTACTACATGTAATTTCAGAAACTCAGTATTTCAATGTTTTCGAACATATTCCCTCTTATCCCAAATAATTGCTTTGTAAAAGCATAGAAGCATGAAAGAGAGAGAGAAAGGAAGACAGTGAAAAGAAAGGAAGAAAAAAGAAAAAGATGAGGAATGAAACAAAAGAAAGAAGGAAAGAAAAAATGAAATAGAGAAAGAGCCAGAATAGAAGTGTCGCTGTCAAGACAGACTTGGCCAATAAATAAACTTCTGGAAGCTTGTTGCAATCATTATTACTTGATATGGAGCTTTTTTACAACCTGGAATTATGAATCAGGAAAAAGAAGTTTACTCATGCAATAAAATCAATGTCTTATTTATAATAGTGTAACCCCTCAAAAACTGAAACACAGACATAACATCCATTGATAACATCTCTAATAGTGGGGTGTGTGTTAATATGAGTCTTGATACCAAATATCCTCTTTCTATTGTAATACATTTATGTTAAACTGAATTAAAATGGATTGTGTGGTTTTGTCCATTGATTTCTTCACTTTTGCCACATGCAAATGTACCAAAACATTTCCGAAACATTTGATGATATAATGGATTCTGATATTCTGATCTCTTAATAAATTTAATAACGTCATGAGAATCCAGTCCCGAGAAATGCAGCTGCAGTATTAATTTTGTGTGCTGGCTACATCTAGTCAACAAGTACATTACTATCCATGCCATAAAATACAATACCGGTAACAATATCAGGAATGATACCAGCTCTTTCACATCCTTTTTTTTTAACTTCTGACATTTATGTTTTTTACCCACGAATTAGTTTTGACAGAGCCCTGGGGCCTCAAAATTATTATGAGCGTTTGCATGTTTTCTTATCTTTAAAATAATGTAAGAGAGAGAGAGAGAGTAACCAAAAAAAAAAAGAAATTATCTACATGAATGTATCGTATTGTTTACATCCTTAAGTTTCTAGGAACTTTAGAAAAGATAAAACGAAATATATTTTATCCCAAGAGAAATCAGCGAAATGCTACACGATCGGGGCTAGGTTACGAAATATTTTGTAACAATAATTCTCCCAGAAAAAAAAAAAAAATTCCACTTATAATGATTTCCCTATGAAAGGAAACCATACAATGACCCATGTCATTGTCATCTACTTAGTTCTTTCTGCACAGGTAAAGTAGAATTATGTTGTGACTGTATGAAAATACTGAACATTTTTGTTGTATAGTAAAGTCACACTGGTAAGTTTCATAGGCCTTCCTTTTATATATCTAGTCCTCATTTCGTATCAACTGTTGCCTTTTATTCATTTTTGCGTAATTTAATTCTAAACGTTATTTTTATTATTTGGCAGACATCTAGGTTCAGTAAGCTTTAAATCTGACCCATCGGGTTTTCCCAAACCGGAAATACATCATGACGATATCCAAGAAACTGGGGTCATTGGTCATATGCATATATTGTATCGAATTTGATGGATACCTTATACCTCATTCCTAATTTTACTGAAAGAAAGACGCTTAATCGCTTTACCATGGTGCTTCTCTATGCTTCAACAATTTCTAAATGTCTTGGATCGCGAATCATGTGGATAAATAGATTTGCCCAGGGAAGGTGGTAAGATTCAGCATGATGAGAGAGGAAGAGGAAAAATGGAGGAGTAGAGTGTTAGCGGGCAGGATTTGGTGAAAATCGAACCACGCTAATTTGCTTTTTAAGCTACATAAAAAATTGTAAGCTCATAACGGACCTGTTTATTAAGAAAGTGGGTTTCTCTAAAATCTAATGAAATGATACTTAGCAGCTTATAATCCAACTCCAAAAATATAGTTTTTACAGAATGAACTGATGTATCCAAAAGCTCACCTTTTATTATTGCAAAAAATCATATTTACAAAGAGTGGAGAAATAAGTTGACTGAATGAAGGAAAGGCATTTTGTCAAAGTAAGAATTTCTCATGTCTGGGCAGTCTATCTGGCCATGCTGAAATTTGTATTGAAGTGAGGAACCTCTTTGAAAAATATGTGTGTCACTATTGCTTATCAGTTTAAATTGTCTTTTTGTTAACACATTTCCAATTACTCAACTGACTTCAATTATGCCTTTTATACAACTAAAATCAAAGACTAACTGAACTGGTGCACCGCAATGATAGAAAATTCAGAAAAAAAAATGTTTCGCTGCTTGAACTGCTCAAAACTGCCCCTCAAACTCAGACACAATACATGTAGTTCAGAGCTTTGTGTGTGGATGTATTGTGGATGTGTGTATTGGTGCATACTGTGTGCAACTGCCCTAAGGTGTTTCTCATTAAATAAAAAAAAAATGGGAATATAAAGGGGTATGAATAGACGGAGTGCCATTTCATTTTAGTTTTTAAACAGCTATGTTAAAACTCCCACCTTTGCATGCACATATAATATTATTATAGTAGGTTCCAGTGGACACAAGTCGTTCTTTCAAAATGTGTGGACAAAACCTCAGATATATATATTGATTGGTCTGGATAATACCAGGAAGGAATCAGCTGCAGTAGTACTGACTTTTTTGTTGATCTCTTTAATGAGTATAATGAATACATTGAAAAATGCACAATCTCAACTTGTATTTTGTCGAGTGTCAGCCGAAGGCAGTAAGACATTCATGATAGAGAAACCCTGTCTCATTTCGTCTTGTGATTTATGATGAGATACGAGGTAAGAAGCTGCATGTTGTTTGTTTGTTTGTTTGTTTTTTATTTTATTTAAAATTTTAATGACTATACTCCAATTTTTGAAAAGTTATTACATGCAATTTCGGAAACCCAGTCTGTGAGCGCTTTGGAACATATTGCTAACTTTCTCAAATAAATGCTTTGTCAAATCAAAGAAGCATGAAAGAGAGAAAGAAAAGAAGACAGAAAGAAAGGGAAAAAAAGACAAATGAAAGGAATGAAAAAACGCAAAAAAAGAACGAAAAAAGTTAAACAGAGAAAGAGCCAGAACAAAATAGATTTATCTCCCAGGACTTACTTGCCCAATAAATATTTTTTCTGGAAGCTTGTTGCTGCGAAACACAATCATGTACTACCTACCATAAATGCTGCTTTACAACTTATGACTACGAATCAGGAAAAATAGGTTTGGTCCCACTGATAACATATTCTCTGCTGGAAAACTATTTTATACAAACTGAAACTCAAACCTATCATCAATTATAGCATTTGTAATATATTTCAGTAGGGCGTATTTATGTGTTGATATGAGCTTGACTGCAAATACCTTCTTCCTGTTACAATATATACAACGATTTAGATTAAACTGCATTGAAATGGATTGTGTGGTTTTGTCGATTGGCCTGTTCCATTACCGTACTGCAATATGCAAGTGTGCCGAAACATTTACAAAACATTTGATGATAAAATGATTCTGAAATTCTGATGTAAGAAACTTAATTATGTCATAAGAATCCAGTCCTGAAAACTGAAGCTGAATTATTAGTGTGCTGGCTAGTCAACAAGTACATTACAATCCAAGCCATAAAATACAGTACTGGTAACAAAAATCAGGGATGGTACTAACTCTTTCCCACCCTTTTTTTAACTTTTGACATTTACTTTTTTTTTTACCTACGAATTAGTTTTGACAGAGCCCCGCCCAACTGCTCCTCCCCCTTCCCGCCAGCAATTTGGTGAATATGAACAACAAGCCTATAGCTCTAATGTGCATATTCAAAGGCTGCTTGATCCATTGTGTTCCTTGAGTCATAGTGAGAAAATGGGTTTCAACTCTGTCCCTAATTACGTGTAGAGCCTACCATAACTACGGGTAAGCAGCGTTTATTTCACGACAGAAAATGTAATTGCTCGATTATGGGTGTGACTCGCACTATATGTTCAGCTGGCGCAGTGGTGTTCATCGTTGTATTCACTATGCCTGGATCCTCAACATAGAATGACAGTTTTGGAATTCTAAGCTTGAAGAGGAAGCCTCATATTAACGGTAAAGCATTCATCGATTACAGAACCCAAGCAAGGACGGGTATAGTCAGTGCTTAGACAACTGACCCACTGATGGCTCCGCAGGGTCCAATCCCCAAGACAAGTCGCACGATGAGCACAACAACAACCGATCCTGGTATCAGCCGAGATAACCACCCGCAGGAGGTTGAACTGAGAGGCGAGGCATAATCGATACCGAGTACTGCAACAGCTCAATCAAGAGGTGGCGCGATACCCCAGACCACTAAGCGCTCACATACAGTGGATTGGCTTACTTTTCATTTTAATCTGCCTTCAAGGCGATGACTGAAGAGTGAATTAATCTGTTACACTGGGCTGACGGCCTTTTTTTTTTCTTCTGTTCTTTAAACTCTGCCCCACAAAAGGACGTGGAGAGCTGTAAGTTAGCTCCACGTAGAACTTTCAATTACTCATCCCTCACTTTGCGTGTCATACAGCAGCGTCTGTTTCTTGAACAATAAGTAATCCACCACCGGCTTGCCAGGCCCGTCGTAGCTTCACCAGAGCCCCGTTAGCGGATGTTTCAGTGTGACCCGGGATGATCTTCATGGCTACCGTAGCGGTCTATCAGTGCCAGACATGGACCCTATCTAAAGTCTGGAACGCAAGTGAGATTAGATGTCTCAGGAGAGCCGTCAATAAGACCAGACGGGATATGATCAGGAACACCAGGATCAGAGAAATGGTGGGAATAACACCTGTCCTCAACTATTTCCAGAGGCAAACAACCACGTGGTTGGACATCTGACACGCACAGCACCCCACCAGCTTGCCAGTAAAGCATACATCATAAGAATTTCAGGGTACAAGGCAAGAGGAAGACCAAGAAAGACATGGATCGAGGGTATGAAAGAAACCCTGAACACCCACAACATCTCACCCAGCCAGGCCATCTAGCTTGCCAGAGACCGAACGCTCTTTCTCCCCCCGACGCCCTAGACGGTACAAGAGGACGGATAAAAGAAGAAGAACTGCAGTGTTTACATACATATCTAGTGTGATGGCCAAGCGTTCTTTAAGTGTCAGAGGGTTGAAAAAAAAATGCTTTGCTCTTTTCAATGTATGGCCCGACCTTTTCCAGGAGATATTGAAATGTAAACTAAAGGGCTTCATTCTTATACATGACAAACGTTTTTTCTTTATGTCAGTGAAACGATGGTATCTCGACGTTAATGGATTCTTTGTACATGTGCCCAGTATCAACGTTTGTTTTGTCGTTTATTTTTGTGTCAGAATAAATACAGCACTTATGCAGCTTCCTTGACAGCACAAATAAAATTGTGGGGAAAGCAGAGGAAAGAGAAATACATGCACATGTATTCTGTTACCTCCACTCCACCTCGTTTATCTCTCGCTTTCCTTTCAAGAAAAAAGGAGAGAGAAAAGGAGACTAAAACGAACTAAAGTGCTTGACTCCTTTAAAGTAAGAAAGAAAGAGAGAGGGAAGGAAGAGCAACATCCACCAACACAATGTTATTGCTTCAGGCTACAGGGGACCCTCCAGATACAATGTATGTATACATAATATTATGGTCCTGCAAATCTAGGCTCGTAGCAGAGCTATGTCAGAAGCAGGGGTATACATACTGATATATCGGGATAAAAGAAGATGAGGCAACATAAAGCTAGATAACAGGAAGCCCCCTTGCCCCTTCATGTTACAAATGAAACTGATTTTCCCCGTTCTTATTTGGTTTTACTCCTGTAGTGCATTTTTTTTAACGGACTATTATTGCTGGAGAATTTATTTGAGAACTGTGATCCTAGTGCGTCTACAACATGACATCACTTACTGTTTACCACATGTAATTATCTTCTCTTGTTTCGGGATGGTTTATCGAACTAGCCGTGATCAAAGTTTAACCTAAGATGAACGTGAACCGATAATTTATTTCAGAAACTGCAGTGAAAGAAGAAATAAGCCTGTAAAACGAAACAATATAATATATATACACACACACACACACACACACACAGAGTTCAGTGTGGAACCTCAAAATTATTATGATCGTGTGCATGTTTTCTTATTGTTAAAATACTGAGAGAGAGAGAGAGACAGAGAGAGAGAGAGAGAGAGAGAGAAAGTAACATTAAAAAAAAAGTTTCTGCATGAGTGCATCGTGTTAAGAACTTTATGAAAGATAAAATAAAAGATATTTTTATCCCAAGAGAACTCAATAAAATGCTACACGATCGGAGTAGGCTGAGCAATATTTTGAGAATCCCTGCAACAATAATTCTCCCACAAAAAGAGATTCCGCTTATGCTGATCTCCCTATTAAAAGGGAACCATCCAATGGTCCGAGTCACTGTCATCTAGTTCTTTCTGCACAGGTAAAGTAGAATTATGTTGTGGCACTGTATGAAAATAGTGAACATGGCTTATTATACTATGCTGGCTGCATCTTACAATACGGCGGAGTTCAAAAAATAAAACAAGATTTGCAAGCTCGACGAAGCTGAGATCAGAGAACGGGTGATCTTGAAAGCGGTTTCTCGCACCTCAGATCGGTTAGTTGCTTTGAGTAGATGGAACGTTTTAGTCTGAGAAGACAGCTCGTGTAATGACCTAATTTCACGTCTTAGATGCCTTGTGGCATCGAATAGAGGAAAAGGCTTCAAAGATAAACCTCGAGGCAAAATCCAGAGCTCCTAGGGCAGTTCAGGATTGATAGGATGACAAATTACTCACTTTTTACAAAGAAAAGTTAAAAATCTTCCCATCTGCGAAAGGTTTAGTCACATGATAGCCCAGTTAGTTAGTCAGTCACTTTATCAATCGGTTACGTTAACGTTAAGTAGTTATTTTTGGGGTAGACTGCTAAAGTGTTACCCAATTGTATCCGGCTTGATAGGATAAAGCGTTATGTCAAAAGAAAAAAAATCTAATAACGCTGATATGTTTAGATTGTATAGCCTACATTTCTTCGTGAAATGCTGATTTGTTGATTCATTCCTGTTCGCCACAGTTTTGTTTCACGGCTGGGAAGACAAGGAACTATTTACTCTCTTAAAAATAGTTAACAAAAACGTATCGTCCACAGTACTACTAGGCTCATTCTTAACTTCTTCTGTTTGCAAAAGATTTAGCCGCATATTACTAATTAAGTTGATTGAAATCGGAATGTAAACAATATGCGAAGTTTCAGATTTGTTATTTTAAAATGTATAATATTCCATCCTTCTTCCTTCCTTTTAAATCAGTTGTTACATCGACAGTAGATGCAAGAATATTACTGATTTCTACATATTATTTTTGCTGCAATCATGCGTTCCACAAAAGCCACTCATAATGTCTGCATGGGTCACAAAGAAATGTGTCACAGTGTAAACAAAAGAGTAGATTTTCCTTGCAGCATGATACCTTAAAATGCACAAGTGAGCGATAGTAATCATATTTATTATGAAAATTGAAACATTGGATCATATGAATACAAAGTAACCTTTTTTTCTGAAACTAACGGCACACGATTTTTTTCCAATTTCGAGAATTAATAGAAATGATGAATGAATGATGAAAGAATGAATGAATGAGTGAATGAATGGTCGAAGCAATGGTGAATGAATTAACAAGTTGATCATCAACATTACAATTTTATCCTTTGATCAAATATCTTTGCTGAAAACAGGGCGGTGTTCAACCTAGAGATTCGAGAATTACCATGAGCAGCATTATGCATTGCCTGGTTTGGCTGTTGCTGACCGGGGGGTTAGCATTTTCAGTAAGTCGATTCCTCTGAATTCTTCTTCGCTTCCCTTCTATATGAATAACTTCTATCTTAAATTAAAATTTTATCCATTTTATCCAAGGACATTGACATCGATTCTCTTCAAAAATGGCGGCGTACCATTATTCTTTCATAAATACAAGCTGACGCTGGCAGACGAGATTAACTTCATTTCTAATGGGATGGGGCAACCTGGTACATGAGACGCAACTTGGTACTTGTTTCTTATTGTTGTAACTAAACCAGTTACTTGATTAAACGTTTTCAGAGAATCAGCACGTTTTGTGATGGGTCATGAGGTTAGATTTGTTAGCCTAATGTGTATATACTTATCATATTTAAAACATCATTTTGATTTTTTTTTTTAAATCGCAAAAGATTCTAGATCTTATTTTTTTATCAAATTAAAATGTCTTTTAAAAGGTCAGTTGAGATATTAGAGGACAGAGTGAACAATCACCATCTCATGAAATGGTGTTTGTTTGTTTGCCTGTTTTTTTGAGGTATCGAATGTTCACACTGTCTTTTTATTTCTGTTTCCTTCTTTCAGATGCGTAAGCTGCTCACTAGTACTACCTTTAAAATTCTTCTGTAGGCTGGTGATAATAACCGACAGCCCAATAAGTGACTCTTAAGATATCAAAAAAAAAAAAAACTCTATCAATCTGTTTGTCTGTCTGTGTGTTTGACTGTGTCTTTGTCAGCTTGTCTGTTTGTCTGAGTGCCCACCTATCCATCCGCCAAATAGTCTTACCTACCGATTTACCCACCCACTTACCTATCTATCCACCTATCTATCTACCCACCTACTTACTCCCTAATCATCTGTTTATCATCTACTTATCCATCTACTTGCCTACTTACCCGCCTGTTTGTCTATCTATCTATCTATCTATCTATCTATCTATCTATCTATCTATCTATCTATCTATCTATCTATCTATC
>JBCEWB010109691.1:0-11851 GCA_039654565.1 Peronia peronii
ATAGATAGATAGATAGATAGATAGATAGATAGATAGATAGATAGATAGATAGATAGATAGATAGATAGATAGGGAGAGAGAGATAGAGAGATTGGGGAGAGGAAAGGGGGAGATAGATGGGAGCAGAAAGACAGATAGAACGACAGAGAGACGAAAGACAGCAGATAGGTTAGCAGTCATGTAGACAGACAGTCAGGCAGACAGACCAGCAAGCAGACAGGCAACTAGCGAGGGAAACAGGCTTATTCATGATTACCTTTGTAAGAGTCTGTTTCAAACACTCTTAAATTTATTCCCTCTCTCTCCTTCACTGTGCTTCTCCATCATTTCCGTAACTATCTCTTTGTATCTCGCCCACCTTCCAGTGACGGACCTCTCAGCCCGGCTCTCACAGGTCTGTGTAACGCTGAGTGTAACTGTAACACGCAGGAGTTCGATCCCGTGTGTGGCAGAGACGGTGTGGTTTATATCACACCTTGTCATGCTGGATGTAATGGCAGTGTGAACACCACGGGTGGGGACAAGGTGCTGCTATATTCATTATGATTACATAAATCACTGCTTAAGTCTTTGCCTGTGTATTGTTTTACAATATGTATTACAAAATCATCACATCTAATATTTGTGATCAAGGCCTTAGATGCCTGTACAAGTGAAGACTGTATTTGAATGAATTATTTTTTTAATAAAGTTATCAAGAGAGACCTGTTGCCCACGCCCAGACAGAGAAACTCGTTTCTCATGATAGACGATTAAGAAAGAGCGCTCACATGATGTTTGTCATTCTAAGACAAGTTACAAGATTTACATAGTCGCTGTGTAAAATTTAAAAAAAAACTTAAATGAAAATGGCAACAGTATGGCGTACTTTGCAAAGTACAAGAGGTGCAGGACAAGCATTGCACAGAAGAAAAAAATCACCTTTTCCCTGGTTATTTGAAATACATGGTGCAAAAAATTATGATAAAATGACGATAAGAAAAAAAATATTCATCATATGGTGAATTTTTCAGAATTTCAGTTATTTAGATTTCACATAATCAGCCAAAAAGTGATTTTTTTTCTCTTTCTTTGCATTGCTTGTGTTATATCTCGTGTACTTGGCAAAGGAAAGTAATTTTGGTTGACGGTCAAAATGGCTCATTAAACCCCTATCTTTCTTAATCGTCTGTCATGTCTCTACGAGCGTCTCTGTCTGAGCATGGGCAACAGGTCTTCTCTTGAATACTTTGTTAAAATTCGTAATACATGTATCCAGAACAGTTTTTCAATTAATAAGAGCTAACCATTTCGGCAGCAGTAATGATACTGATCATACCAACGGCATAATAATATATCACCATGACGACAGATTTTCACCAACTGTTCCTGTGTCTACACTGGAGGTGACAATTCCACCAACACAGGGCCTGGGTTAGACGGTTTCAGTCCTGAGGCCGTGAGTGGGCAGTGTGGAACTGACTGCCCACTGGTCTGGTTGTTTGTTGTCCTGCTCTTCTGTGCTCTCTTGGCCACGTTCACCACAGTGACGCCCATTTCAACAGCTGTCCTCAGGTAAGCACGTCATTGCACTCGACCAGGACAATAGCTTTGTCAGCCGTTGTCATTCAAATGACCAAATAGACAATGCAGGTATAAAATGTAATCGATATAATTTTACTCTTTTCAGTTCTTTCTTTACCGGTACCAGGATTTCTGTTCGATGTGACTGTTTTTTTTTTCAGATACTCATCTGAGTTCCCGGGGGTCGATTGTTTTAAAAGGAAATTGACAACAAGACAAATACTGATACATGTATTCCTACTGCTCTCTAGATTTTGTCTGCGTGCTGAGAGTGAGATAAGTCTGTAAAACTCCACCATACAAAGCCACGGTAGACTTGCAAAAGAACTACACCGATATGATGTAATAGTTGGTTATACAGATGTGTATTTTTACATGGCAACATCTATGATAATGGGCAGCATGATGCACTGATTTATACTTAGAGTGTTGTTTTTAATTAGCCCCCATTATGTTCACTGGCCTCCATCGGTTTGAACTAATCATGCAATGTTTTTCTCTGTAACTGCCCTGACTCTCTGCTTGGCTTCCATACAGCGGACATGACTCCGAGTTAGCACCGCACCAATTCGTTTCATGTGACAATATATACACTTATATCTCAGAAAATTAATTCTTTTTCCGAAGTATTGGTCCTAATTTTCAAAATAAAAATATAAATGTCTGTACGATTATTATTATTATTTTACCACAGCAGTCATGTTGGTCGCGCATTGAAGATATTATTAAGGATTAGTGCAATGCCTGTTAATTAAGAAACTGCATTTCATTTCACTGAAATCTTTTTGAACGTAGAACCATGGTAATTAAACTTTATCTTTGGTAATCTTTGTCTTAACCTGTGCAGATGCGCACCCGAAAAAGAAAGATCCTTGGGTCTGGGCATACAGTGGGTAGCCCTCAGACTTCTTGGTAAGCACAATCATGTATTATTAGGCCTACTATTATACGTGTTGGTGTCTCTGCTGTAGCAGTCCTTTGCAAACTCAGGTTAGGTTCTTTCAATCCTAAGAAGATAGGATTATCTCGGCTTAAGTGGCTACCTGTTTTTGCTGAGAATTTTTGTGGGCAAAAATTTGGAATTCGGAAATTTTGCCCGGACAGCAACACCCTGCCTACTCTTCATCGATTTCGAACTGCCAAGGATTCTGTAACGTGCGTAATGTACGCATGGGACCTCCAAAATATATTCGACCTTATCCGAGAAGGCTAGAATTCGGGCTTCCCTCCCAGAGGAAATCAGGGGATCGCTAAGTGATTGAAAAAAAGCAGGTTTTCGATATTCATGTCCTTCCATCCCCCAATGGGAGGACCCGCCAGTCAATCCTGGCCACAACCTCATCGACGTGAGTTGTTTTTACCATGAAGCAGACGCCAAACCACATAGCCAAGGCGACCCCCTTGCAAACTCATAGCTCACAGAAAGCTTTAAGTCTCATGTATTACTGAGTATGGTATGTGTTTTTTCTGCGTCACAATAATTAATAGGAATTTGGATGAGGCAATTGCTAATACTGCTAGGTGGTCACAATAGTCCCGGTAGTCTAATGTTAGCAGGTTGTCTTAATACTGTAACCAAATATTCCACAATGCCTGAATAAAACCTGTATCCCATCCTAACTCTTACCCTAACCCTAACCTTAAATCTAACCCTAATCATAAACTCTCTTCTGGAGTCTAAAATCTTTATCTAGAATCTACAAGATCGAATCCATAGTCCCGAATCAAAGAAAACAATGCAATTTCATGGACTGAAAAAGAAAACCTGTTTGTAATAGGCCACTGAGTTTATTTTGACCACCTGATCAAAATAAGCTTTGTCAGTGACTAAGAATTTTTCTAAATCCAAATACATGTATTTGTCAATAGTAACATCTACCGTCTACAGTAACTGTTATTGATTGAATATCTATGAATACATATGACAACAGCCGTAGTGTTGTGCATATCATTAATACTATGCACATGCATCCGATTTTGTGTGTGAAGTGAATTCTAATTCACAGAAAAACTGTGAAAGTTTTTTCATTTCTCAGTAAATATACATGTAACTGTGTTTTCCTTGGTATATTTGTCCCGAGGCCAGTCAAAACCAGTCGCAATTTGTAATCGCTGGACTTGATGAGAGAAATCAGGGGTTGGATGTGATGAAGGTGGTCTAATATCACTGTTTTTATATTCCAAAAATTGAAAGAAAACATCTCTGAAAAAGAAAATATTGCTCTTGTGGGCAGACTATAACTAGGCTACATCAAGATGTGAGATGAATGATTACTAGAATTATGTACTAAACTGTTCATTTTTGCTAATTTTTTTCCTGATTCTAGCCGGTGCTGAGGGATCACCAAATTTTGTCTCTTCACTTTCGAATATCTCTGGTTACAGTCATGCTAACTCAAACATGTTCTTCACCACATGCAACTGCATGAGAATAACGTTTTGCGTGACAGTAATACAGTGTAACTCAAACTGGTAGAAAATGTGTAAGCTGTGACTGGCCGTGGGACATTTAAATACATGTACTGCCAGTTTATTACCCTGGGAACACATGTAAGATTATGTTGTTCTTTAAATGCAGACAATTTTAGAGACAGTTTACATTTGCTAACACATATAACATATATATAAGACAGACTAGTTTTTCTTGGTTTCATGTAGACCCTTTCAGTAACTTTCAGCCAATGATAATAATAAATAATACTCTGTATTTAATCTATGCCAGGCACCATACCAGGGCCAGTGCTGGCTGGCACAGTGTTAGACCACTCGTGTATCTTGTGGCAGACCACTTGTACTGGTCAGGGCAACTGCTGGGTGTATGACCGATTGACCATGAGCTGGACACTCTTCCTATGGTGGGCCTTGGTCAAAGTTCTGACATTCACCATGCTGTCTATAGCCTTTTACCTCTGTGAGCGCAAGTCCAATGTAGGAGTGATTACTGCCACTAGTCACACAACTAATTCACAGTGGTGACAGAAGGAAAAGCACTTTCAAAGTGAACTATTTATACACAGTGGGGCATTTAAACGTACATGTATTTTGAGACGCCACAGGTTGAAATCAGGCACTGGTCAATTTTTTAGCATACAGAGCTAATATGTCACATTGAAACTTATTAATTTCCCTTTCTGTTGCTGAAAAAATCTTTGTTCTACCCTGAGTAGAAGTCAACATGTTGACAATTAAAGATGATGGGGATGACCTGCTACTGTAACTGAAATAAGTGAGAAAGTAGCCGATCATTTTTGTTATCCATTTTAATCCCTATTTCAGTCAGATCTCAAAATCACAATATTCGGACTTTAACTCAATGTATTTTAGCAAACTCAGTTCTAAATACATTTTTAGGTTTTTGAGTAAAAAGACAATTTGTGTTAGGAATTCATTCCCTTTTGAAAAAAACTGTGATGTTCCTGGCTGCCTTAATGTGAAAGTGCCTGAATTCACTGTGCGGCGTTTCAATATGTAAAAGCCTGCATGTAAGATGTAACAATTATATCATGTGACTATGCTAAATAAATCTCAAATGTCAAAGGAATCTTCATTGAGAAACTTGGATTTTATGACCATGGAGTCACAGGACTTGGATTTGAGTGTAAAAACCACAATTCAAAAGAGTTGTAACTTAATGGAATTGTTCACAAATGTAAAGTCACCTCATTTCCTTGTTCACTACCACCAGGAACTCCATCCATAAAAACCTGGAGATCAGATTTATTTGACTCAGTCACGCGACATATATTTTTTTATATCAATCCATCATAACTGACTTAAAGACGACATTTGCATTACTGTTACAATGTATTATGTAACTGGTTCTGAATGGATGTTTATTGTAAACATGTAGTTTGCAGAAAAACTTTGATTTGACTTGACAAGATGAACTTCTACTTATGATTATCAAATACTGTTGAGATCACTATTTGACATTAAAATGATACAATGTTTTTAAATAAGCATTGATAATACATATCTGTTTGACTTGACTGAGAAAGAAAGGCTAATGATTAATAAGTATTGATGATATCTTCTTCATTTGATTACATCTAAAGATCTGTTATGAGCTTAATCACACAATGAATTCCTTGAGAAAGAGACGTTTTGTAGAGTTCAGCAATGAGAATAGAAGAAAATGAGAAAAAACACAAACTAAAACTGACAATGAAACCAGAAAACAAAACCAGAGACCTCATGCTGACATCTGACGTAATGCCTTCTTAACTGAGTTTCTGCGTGGGTAGAACATGTAGATGATGGCCCTTGCCTTCAGATAACCAAAGTTGCACCCATGCTCTATTTCGCTGATCTTATCTTATTAAACTCAACATTTTGAGTCAACAAAGATTATATGTTTAGCCTTTTGAGTATATTACATGTATGTATTACAATGTTCCTTCACACCTGAATACAGCATTCATGAAAAAGAAGACTAGAACACCACTGCTGTTTGTGAACATAATTAATTATGAGTAAACATCAATTTAAAATTTTCGTGACAATAAAGTCTTGCCGTCTTTATATTAAGAGTCTATTCATTGGCTTGTTGCTTTTTCATCTATCAACTTCTGGTTTAGCTGAAAGACATTGAAAAACAATTTCAAAATCATAACAGACATTTTAGATAACATACTGCTAACTTAGAACACAAAGCCTATCATTTCATAAGATAAAAACTTTATTCATGCATCTTAAAAAAAACAAAACAAGACAATTTTTTTTCCATAGTGAAAGAAACAAATTGAAAGGCACGGAGCAAAAAATACAAGTTTCAGTAGAAAATTTTATAAACACAAATACAAGATAAGGAAAACAACCAAACTAATGACAGTCTCATTAACACACTGGAAAAAGATAACTACGGTAAAATGCATAAACAAATCACTGCTGGCATTAAATTTTCCTTCAGTCAAACGTAATATTAACAGCCAACTCAGGATGTCATGTGACTGGATAACTTAGCATGTTGGATGACAGAGTGAAAAAGTAAGTCTGATGAAAAAGGGAACTTTCTTGAGAAAATTGGATTTTACTGATTGTGGGTTCACAGAGATTAAATTTGAATGTAAATCTTCTGGCACAGAAGAGATGTTATTATACAACTTTCTCAAGAAAGTAAATTACACTCATTTTTACCTTTCTACTGACATAAATAACTCAATACATGAAAACTCAGATATTTGACTCACTTTAATCAGTCATACAGCATATGATTTCAAACAACAATCCTGCAAACAGAACAACTGAGAGCACTCGTGGATTGACTGATGATCTCGTGAATGAATACAAGTGGCAGTGATTTAGCAGTTACTTTTCTGTGAATTTCATATTTGTGCGGTCATGTTACAACATATAATTCCCTGTACTTTACTATAAATCAATCTTTAACCAATATTGTGTCTTCACAATCTGATAAATTTCCAAAGCTCAGTATATTATCAGTTTATATAAATTATCATGATTTCTTATACAAAATCATAAAATGATTTATGATTATTTGTAATGTAATTGAAAGACTAGGCCTAGCAGATGTATTATCTTTTTTTTTTTTTGGTCAATACAAACACATATATTGCATAAGAATTATGCCTTACAAAAATGGTCTTTATTAATATTCTGTAAAAACTCTTCTATAATCTTGTCTGTCAATGTCTCACAGCAGTTCCAAACTGTTCATGATATATATATATTAACTATATTAAAAAAAACTCCAAAAAAACTGCAGGATTTCAACTACTGTCCCCACCCATGATTGTTAAGGCATCTCCATTTGAGTTCCAAATCTTGTAGTCAACTGCAGAGTATTCCCGACCTGTCACAGATAAACAAATAGCAGAATCACTGAAGTCAGTGGCTTGAGATTACTTATTGACAGATCACTAGATGCAAAACAGTACTTGTAAAACAACTCATTCATTTCTTGTTATGCCTCTTTAATAAAAGAAAAAATTATCATCTAAGCATTCTTCAATATTATTATGCGACTTCATCTCCAAGTGTCAGGCCTGTGACAGAAATCAGCAATCTTTTCTCTCAGTTTCTCTCTTTGTTTTGAAGTTCTTAAAAGGTCTGTATGTCTCGCGGCCAGTCGAAATGAAACATAAGTCGCTGGACTAGAACCGAGAAATCGGGCTTTGAATGTGATGAGGGGGGTCAGATATCGAATTTTTTTTTAATTGCAGAATTCGAAAGTGCGTTCATTTCTGAACAAGACAATATCGGTCTTATCCTCGATTTATAAATATTTCTTCATTAAAATTGGGTTTTTGTGAAGTAGGCATGTAGATTTATGTGTTCAACTGTTCATTTAAACTCGATTTCCTAGGAATTTCCACCACAGATGGGGGGTCTCCCTTGTCTCTTTAAACTGCCATATCTCTGGCTAGAATAAAGCTAGCTCAGAACTTTTTTCACCATCTGAAAGGGTATGAAATAAACTTTCACATGAAATAAAAACCCCATATGGTGAAAAATCAACATAGTCTCATTTTGACTGGCTGCGAGACATATCATTTTCATTCTTTACGGTCCACTGATTCAGGCTTCTAATGAGAATTACTTATAATTTCAATTACAAACTGTGTCTAGGAGATGTGAAATATCTAACATTATCCAGGTTTATATCTATTGTTTATCCAAGTAATAAAGAACTTTTACAAGACAAAGAAAGAGAGAAATAAGAAGGCTAAAAAAGGAAACTGGGCAAAACATAGAGAAAGTAACTTACTGAGGTTCAATTTGAATTTTGTGGCTGGTGACACCTGGATAGATTTTGGGTCCACATTGCATCCTGAGTGAGTGAAATCTTGTACTTTGAAGAATAACTGAAATAACACAATGTTTTTCTTTTTTGCTCAGTGAGATGAATTCAAAAGAATAAAATGCCTTTTGTCAAACTTTTCTAAGTTAACAAATCTATTCAATCAAAACAGAACATTTATCATATTTCAAATGTCATTCAAATTACATGTATTGCAATGAATATACCTGTAGTATCAACATTTTTAAGTAGCTGTTGTAACATGAAAAATGCCAAGCTGGCTGAAGTACAAAATCTGGTTTCCTCCACACTTCAGAATAAAGATAAAAATTCCAAACCCATCTTGTTGTTTCCCAATCACCAAGAAAAAAAACACAGCTCTTTTTTTTGTTGTTGTTTTTAAGTTTAGATTTTGAATAATAAAGGATGGCCCAGAACCTGAGCATAGGAGTTGTTCCCCCTACAAAAAGCATCTTCCACCGTTGGGGCAGGTAAACCTTGCTCTGAACTGCTGAATGTTACTGTGGCTGCCAGGAGGGCCTGCTGGTCTTTGCTTGTGAATTTTTGACCTGACAGATCAAAGCAGGAACAAATCAACAGATCAATAAACCCTATAGCTGAAAAGTATGGTGTGAAAAGAATTAACTGGGATGTAGAACAAAAGTATGTTTTAAATATTTTTACACTCAGTTGAGCTAACTCCTCTCAAAAGTAATTCATAGTATTAGTAACAACCTTTTCACATATTATTTAAGTTCCAAAAGAGTATAGGTGATACTGTTTTGTAAACAAAGCAAAATTGTATAAAACCATTCAGCAAAGAAAAGTATACAATCATATTCACCTATGTTCCATACTATTTCTTTCTTGTTAGAAGAAAGTGACAATGATCCTTGTGTGGGTGTTCCTTCCAGGTTGGATATTGATGCCCTGAAACACATCACAGAAAAGTGAAAAGACATGAAGCACATCACATGGCCTTTTTTTGGCATATCAATAAGTATCTCATCAGACTGTTTAATGCATTCTTTCGAACTTCGGGCTGCTGCCATTTGTTTATTGTTGGTCTGGTTTTATTGCTTGGATGTTTATAGAACAGAACACAAAAAAATCTTGCAATTTACAATTACATGTATAAACATCATAAACCTTGGATCTGAATTTTGTTTACCACAAAAATAAATTTTACCAGCACTGTTTTTTTTTTTGAGTATGTAAGCATAACTTTCTAAGATATTCACAGAAACTTATGAGGTATGTAAAGTCAACTAAACACTGAAGTAATCTACATCACGTATCTATTCACAAACAGAAGAATGTAAGGCAACAGCTCCAGCATGTCAATATTTCCTAAAAATGGACATGCCTATCAAATACCTGGTATAAAATGGAATACGAAGTTCACAATATTCAAAGCTGTTCTTGATTTGATCATTCAATTTGAGCTGAACTGTTATAGAAGCCTTGGTATCTTCTGGCTGTGAAGAAGGAATCAAAATATATCATCAACATCGCTGATGAAAACTTTATCAACAAAAACTAACAGACAAGATAAAGCAGTGGTAATAAGACCAACACGAACATGACAGCTATAAACTTCTGACTAAACACTTGCAAAGTTCATTTGTTTATTATATTTATATTATTGTATATTGTTTATATGTATTTCATACATATAATCCAAATATTGGCAACACAGAAAACTACTTTCATGTGATACAATCCAAACTTAAGAAAAAACTGATTCTCACCTTCATGTGGTACACTCCAAACACTGGCAGTTCCAACAATCTCTTGACTGTGTAATGGCAAAGTGTGAAGTTTTCTATGGGTGGGGAGAAGCGAACCCTTCTTGGGGCTGAACTAGACTCACGACCAGTCTCATCTGAAAAAATACAGAACATAATTATTTAAATAGGAAAATTTTATTCCCTCTTGATTGATTATTCTGTATAAAAGAAAGCTAAATTAAAATTTCACAAAAAAGAGAGCCTTCTTCATTAATTAAACTGATAAACTTTTGAGAGAAATAGGACTAGATTAGGATGAAATATCAAAATTCTCCCTCAGTGTCTTCTTAAATTCATCACTTGTATTTAAGAATAGCCGTAATTAATTCAGCAAATACTAAACATGCACATGAAAAAAAAACAGATTATGATATGTACTTCAAGAATGACTGACAATTATACAACCACACCATGTACACTAGAAATCAGTTGGAATTTTGTATGGCCAAAGTGTGTACATGAGAAAAGGGTAGGGCTTGTGTGAATAATGAAGCTATTGCACATGAGTAGTGGGCTGTAACCTTGTACGAAATCAAACAATATGTAGTAAAGCGTACTTGTAAAAACATTTTTGTAATGAATTGACAGAAAAAAAAAAGAACACATCTATTGGCTTCAGTTTTCTCTTTCTTTATTTCAGTCATTTTTAGATGTGTATAGCAAACAACAACAACAAGCTGACTGATATAACAAGCTGACTGCCTCACAGGTAGTTTTCCTTCTTGTTCATGACCGATTTTTCCTTCTTGTTTACAACCAAAGTACCAAACTCACCCACCTAACAGGTGTCCAGTCTATAGATGTACTAAAAATAGATGTTTTAGTACATCTATGGTCCAGTCTGACCCGAACCCAGCCCAAGAGCAGGATGAAATGTGTCAAAGAGAGTGATGAGCTCACAGGCTAAGTGCTGCATCCTACGCATGTGGTCGCAGCAGTGTCATGTACTACCATCAGTTACATAGAAAATAAGCATTGTAATATTGTAGGGTAGGCTATTAAAGAAACTGCATAGCAAGAAAGACTAACCACGAGGTATACACTATGCAGTGTGCAGGCATGTAGATAACAGTGTGCATCTGATGAGCTATATGGATGTGCTAGGCCAGTAGTAGGAAAACTCCTCAGGTAGAGCGAGACAGGTGACGGTCTTCAGAGGAGGAGTGGGTTCTTTCATTAGATGCTTAAGCCTTTAATTTCCTGACATCTTCTAGAATCCCAACCACGCCATGGTCATGACTCCCGATGTCCGTCACCCATCTTTTTTTTTTCCCTCCGGGACTCTGGGTAGGATCTGAACCAGTGCCATTTGGTTCTGAATCCAGTATTCTAACCGCTATGCTACGCGTGCCACTGTTTTGATGGCAAAACTTATTCTATTTAAGTCTACCGTCCGGCATCAGGTGGTCTAGGGGTCACATACTTTTTGCACCAAATCCAAAGGAAGAGTTCTCTGCTGCCGTTGCTAGTTCATGAGGGGCGCTTCTAGTATTCCCGCCACTTAAGTTGAGCTTCTTCAGTAGAGAATATACTGTTGAACCAACGTAGCTCCTTGCTCCCACTTCTACTACGAATATGTTTGCCTTCACTCTGGCTCTATGCAAGTCCGTCAGGAGATCTTGGTACTTGGCCATCTTGTACTCGTGCTGCGCCTCCATGTATGTTTTATATGGAACAGTTAGCTCGACAAGGATGTGCGACTTCGCAATCCTCGAGTTAAGCACTATGTCTGGCCTCA
>JBCEWB010109702.1:0-11851 GCA_039654565.1 Peronia peronii
ATAGATAGATAGATAGATAGATAGACAGACAGACAGACAGACAGACAGACAGAACAAAAGTGTAAACCTTCCACTGCCCAGAGGAAGAAAATAATCAAGTCACTCTACGTCGTTGACTTTCGTAATCAAATCGCATCTAAATCACATCGCCGACATCAGATGACATCGGGGCGTGTGTTAACATGATAGAGATGTGGTGGATGGCACTCAGTGGTACATACGGCCATAGCTAGGCTTGAGATGAATGAACCAGCACTGATTAGGCACGATTGAACGTGCTTCTGTTATGTCATGGCGTCCATCGTAACGGTCACTTCCCAGCTCATGTTTGGACGTGTTTATCTAGTTGATGTCCTCATTTCATCCAGTGAATAATGATTGACAACTATCTGACAATACCTGGTATGTGCCACTCCACAACTATCACTAGAGATAGCACAAAATAAATAAATAAATAAATAAATAAACCAAACAAAACTGCATTAAACTGCAGTAGACTAAACAAAACTAAACTTAACTAATATAAAATATAATGAAATAGGAAACAGACAAAGTCATGTAGCAATAAGTGACAAGCTTGTTTACTATAATGATAACAAAGTTGGGAGTTTTAGGTTGAAACATAGTTCGTCCATCTTTGATCAAAATTAGATTCTCAATACTGAGTTATTCTGTCGTTCTTTTTGGTCTCAGTAAGTTCACTGTTGTCTCTAGTGCTTTTTCATCCAACGATATACATCTAGATTGTCAAACTCGTCCTGTTTCAAACCCTTGAAACCGCCAATGATAACTGGATTTCGACTCAAACAAATGTAGTGAGATAATAAAACTGCAGAATTAACAGCAGTATTGTGTGATTGTCCCCTTTAAATTTAGACCAATGCCCTGGATCTTTGGTACTGGTGCTAGTGTTGAGTACAGAATAAATACCGCTGACAGCAGGCATACAGCTAGCATTGAGTGCAGGCCTTTGATCTGTGTATCAGTAAAAGTCACTTTCGCCAATGGTCAGTATATATGTAGTGTAACTATATGTACAGGTCAAGGTGTTCTTCCATTCTCCTCCTCCCATATCTCTCTCTCTCTCTCTCACCTCACTTTGTACTTATTTTGCGAAGTCCGACTATTTACTCCTTTGGGGAGAGAGAGAGAGAGAGTCTAGCCCTGTGTCTGCGGCAGGAGAGCCTGCTAACTGATGTGCTATGATACCAATGGCGCGTCAGAATGTAACTATTCACCCCAAAATGTCCTGGACAGGAAAAGTCAATCCATACAGTTTACCTGTGTCTCAACAACAGTATCACACGAATGTCGGTGGGATATATCTCTTCTACATCTTCTTTTCCACCCATCCAATGATGAAATAATACAAAGAAAACCATTTCCTCGGCAGGATCCACCAAACACGTAATAATTCAATGCAAGTCCTTGTACTGTTCCTAAGAAAATGGAATTGCAAATATTTTATTGTTGTTGGTGGTGATGGTGGAGACGGTATTTGGAAAAGAAACTCTTGTTTTGTGTCTTTTGCCTTGAATCACCCTTAGAGAAAAAGTGTGCAATACTGCTATTCATAAATCATTCTCTACTTTTATTTGCAGATTTTACTTTTCTTGTCAACTGCCTATTGCCAGCAGGTGGCTTTTGGCACTAACTGACTGATTTTTTCAAGTTTACAGCGTGTCATTTTTCACGGCAAAATGTAGACCTCACTCTTAGTAAAAAAACAAAACAAAACAAGAAATGTTTATCATCCACTATTACATTTATTATAGCAAAGTCTGCAATTAGGAGCATTTACTTTTCTCTTAAAGCAAACGTAAACATTAATGTACTCCCCCCCTCCCCCCTCCCAGAATATCTGGAAGACGCAGTCTGGATATGTGGCAGTACCACAGAGTTATAATCTGGCATGTTTACAAGTTGGCGTTCATAACACCAGCAGATCTGAAGGTAAACAGCTGGCCTATGACAACCCCGGCCTAGCGGGGCGTTTGTTTACCTCAACATCACAAGATGTGACACGCGATCTGCTGGTGGGGGAGAATTCTCCCAAGTTTTACCCCAGAAGCCCGTTTTCTCCATTTTTTTTTTTTTTTTAATCAACAACTGCTTATGAGATATGACAAGGTGTTTTCAACGAGGTGTACTACAGAGTACGTTTATCTATCAGCACCGTGTTATATTTTTATTAAATAAGAGACATGGCACAAGGATGGCTATCAAGATTTTATTATAATGGTACTGATATCTTTTCTTTTTTTTTCAGTTACATAGTGTGCCTAAAATTCTGCAGCAAACAGTAAATAAAAAGAAAAAAAAAAGAAAGAAAGAAAGTCATGGTCGATAGTAAGGATCCTCGTTCGATCGGATTTGGATGAAGGCTGAATTAAGACTTAATATGACCTATGGATACTGTAACTGGGGAGTCGGGGGAACTAACGAGGACATTATGGCTCTCCCGTCCGCTCTTCTTCTGCCGTTCTCTTCTTCTCAGTCTTTGATTGTGCCCCAGAGTTTTGTCGCAGGAGGCCGTGGGATCTTAAAACATGGGCGCATCAGGGAAATTTTCTTCATCTCATCCTGATATAGACTTGCGGTTTTTTTTTTACTGTAAAACTCCTGATGGCCTCACTGGCATGGAAAATTTCCTAATTACTTTTGACCTCCTCCATCACCCAGGCACGCGCCTGTGATGTTACGCAGACTCGCATGACCTAACACACGTTGCCCTCACTCCGGCACGGCATGTGAGCTGTCATATCATGCATGCCTTTGGAGAACGAGAAGAGTAGTTCGGGAAGGAGGAGGGGAGGCAGGGGAGTGAAAAGCATACTCATATAACCTTATAAGTCTCAGGGGGCCGATCTGATGAAAGACTCGCTCATTAACCCTCGCATTCGACTTTCTTTCCAAATAAAATACAATAAATATACATGTAATAGAAAAGTTGGTCGTTTCTTACCAATTTCTTTTTAAGGCGCAACTATCATCATTTAAAGATAAGCAAACATTATTCAAGACACATTGGTACTCCATCAGTTTCTGCTTATTTTATTACTTTCGAGTTTAAATGCAGATTGTCTACAGCTTTCGCTCTCTGGTCTAAGAATGGGACGTTTTTTTGGGATTTTTTGCTCCCACCTTCCCTCCCTACCTTCTACCGCTCCCCGGACTTCCCCCACCTTCCTTCGCGTCCCTCCTCCTTTCACACACAGACCATTTCTGCGAAGATACCGGGAAACGGCATAACTTCTCATTTTGGTGACAGACTCGAGCCCAGTTGAGTTTTTTTTTTTTTTCTCTAGTTGTCTCTTCACTCCACTCTCTCACTTTCACTTTCGCGCTCTCTATCTCTTTCTCTCTCTCTCTCTCTCTCTCTCTTACTCTCTCATCTCGAACGAGTTTTACTGACTGCCGCCAGCCAGTCTCACACATGCATCATATCAAGCATAAATCACTACTTGTTCTTCTAACCACGAGTCGACTTGTTTTTTTTTCCTTCAGAGGAGCGTTTTCATTTACTTGTACATCCACTTATTCTCACAAAATATGATCATGCACCCCAAAGCTTAACTCGACTTACTAGCTGTGCTGGAATCAGCTCGCTAGCTAACAATACATACAAGATGCACATAAATAGAACACATTAAACATTACACAGCCGGGGGGTAAAGGTCAATGACGTGACGTCAGTGATGTAGGTCTCGGAGCAAAAAATGCGAGCAGCGATGTGAGTGGGCTGGGTAATGGAGCACATTAATATAATATATCGGCATGAAATACAGGAAGGAGGGAATGAAAGGGGGGGGGCAACTTACATCTATATCAAGAGGAGGGGTTTTCGGGAAAGGCATTATGTAAATATGAACAAAAATGACGACCTTTGCAAATGGGAGATGTCAGCGCACTAATTTTTTTTCTCTTCCTTGAGATAAACAGAAGATTAGTATGCCGAAGTCCTCTCTTCCGTGTGAAAAACAATGGTGTATTAATGTCTTCTCTTTGAAATGGACAGAACAAGAATGCACTAACTTCTTCTCTTTCTTAAGAACGTACATAAATAAAACGCAAATGCATTAATTTCCTCTCTTCCTCGAGATATATGGAACACTATGTACTAAATTCCCATCCTTATTTCTTTCTTGTGATAAAATTGACCAAAAGTGCATTATTAATTTATCTTCCCTCCCTTAAGCAAAGGACTGGCTCCTCTTCTGCCTTGAAGTAGACTACACTGTCATACTGACTTCTCATAACCCATGGGGTAAATAATAATAAAACTTGTGTACCAACTTCCTCTTCTCCTTAGGTTACTAACCTGGGACTAACCTCGTTCTTCCTTGACATCAATGGGACACATTAGTTTACCAACTTCCTTTCTTCGCGAGGACAAATAGCACACTTACTTCTACTGATGTATTTGTTCTGAACTGGGATGTAAACAATGGCAGAAAATACCGAGGTTTTTTTTTTTTTTCAATTAAAATGGATGGCAACTTATTCCATCCTTTTTTTCACCCTCTATTTAATTATTGCTGTCAGGACAATAATTCACACAGCACTGTCGGGTAGAATTGTAACTGCCCACAGCGCAATGTGTTTCACAATATAAATAAAGGAATTGAGTTTCTCTACCATGCGACAAGTCACATTACTAGACAAACCGGGAGACTCAGAACCATGTCCGTTCCTTCTTTGCCTACTTATATCGGAACATAATAACTGACAATGTCTATTTCATCCATGTCGTCGCCCAAGGAAGTCTTTTCCCATTCCGGGGAGCAATCAGATAAAGACAACTTCATGAATATGCCACGGCATCTGGATATCGGGACAACATTTAATTTGCTTGTCTGGTTGTATGTGATGAGAAAAATACAAAAACAACGTTTTGGGGGGAAAAGGGCATCGGGACTTCTTGTTTTTCTCTCTCCCCCCCCCCCCCCCCCTTTCCTCTTTTTTTTTTTTTTTTTTACACACAAGAAAGAGAAAGACAGCGAGAGGGAGGGAGGGGCGGACAAGGAGATAAAGTAAGGATGGGCAGCTAGACAGACAGATGGACGTAGGAGTGAAAGGAAAGTACACAATGACGAACTTACACACATTCTCCAAGGAGAGGGAGAGAGAATTAGGCAAACAAACAGACGGGCTGACGGAAGGGAGAGGGAAAGTGGGAGTGAGCCGGAAAGATACAGTGAGCTGCTCATACACATTCTCGAAAGAGAAAGAGAGAGAGAGTGCGAGAGCAGATAGACAGGCAGATAGTCGGACAGACTATCAGACAGAGATGTGAGAGGACTAGAGGACAAGACAGAGAAAGACACTGGATAAAACACAGTGAACGATATTATGTGCATGAGCCAGACAGGTTAAGAGCCTGGCTATCTGATCTGATACATCACACGGGACAGGACGGTGGGAAACTTGCCTTGCTTCCCGAGCCGCTGTTGATTCATTAGCAACAGAAACCGAACCTGTACAGTGAATGCCCCTAAAAACGATATCGTGATCTACTTTCATGCAAGAATAATCCACCCTTGGCATGTTTCTGCTCACTCTTTTCTGTCTTTCCCTGGCTAAATTCTTTCTTCTTTCTCCGGTGGTCCTCAACCTTTTCTGTGTCGGTGCAACCTTAACGTTATAACAGTGTTTCTTTAAAGCTTATTTCACTGCCAGGGTGACTAGCTCAGGACTGACAGCAAAGAATTAAAGAAGGAAGGGTAGAAACGGAAGGAAGAAAGAAAGGTAGGAGGGAAAATAAAAGGAAGGAGGGCAGAAAGGAAGGGAAAAAGAAAGAAAAAAAGAAAGGAAATCTGACTTTTCGCTTTCATTATCTTCTGGAGGCCACAAATCTGATACTAACACAGACAGAGCGACATAATTAATGTTTATAGCCCAAAAATCCTGAGCATAAAAAGGTTAAATTTTCTTCATCTCCCTCTCTTTACACACATTGAAAAGAAATATAATACATGTCCGAAAAAAAAAAAAGAAAAAAATGAATGAAAACGGTAAGAAGGAAAGAAAGAAAAACAGAAAGAAAGACAGAAAGAAAGAAAGAAAGAATGAAAGAAAGAAAGAAGGGGAAGAAAGAACGAAGGGGAAGAAGATAGGAAGAAAAAATTAAATAACAAAAAAAAAGAGTAACAATAATGTCAATAACAACAATTAAACTTCATAACCTGTACAAATATTTATCGCAGTCTGGCGAGGAGCTATCACAAATCTTCGTGGGGAAAGAGCATTTCAAGGTGAGGGAACCCCTGCCGCTTTCCCCATACTCACAAAATGCCTCTTGTGTGAACGACAGAGATCATCCCGAGACACTCAGTGCACTCTTCTGTTATCGCAGGTCAAAGCAGATACCAGATAGCCCAAATGCCATGCCATGTAAGCTTTCCATTGATTGCTGAGAAAGCAACGCAAGCCCTGCATGTCGAGTGAGCATGCACTGCAATTCATCCACAGACTTCACATAGCTTAACCCTAGAAGTGTCCCGCTGCCGTACAAAAGCGCCGTGATCGAAGGGTTAAAAACGTCTGCGTTTCAATAAAAGTATCATGAATTCGAATCCTCCCGGAGGAACTGGAAAGATCTGAACCCGTTGGTTTTTTTTTTTTTTTTAGTGGCTCAACGATCCTCTCGCTTCTTTGGTTACGAAAGCCCGACGTCTAGCCATGTTAAATAATAGCAAAATATTTTCGGAGGTTCGTGTGATCGTCGAATGAAGAATAGGCGTCGACACTATCGTTTGGGCCAAATAATACAAGAAAAAGAAAATTCTTCTCCAAATTTGCTTCTGACAAAACTGATAGTCGTACAAGAGAAATACTAATTCATCATACTGTATGACTGAATTCTTTTCCGGGTGACAAACAAAGCAGCCATCACTAGTCATCAGATACCGCGCTCAGGCCTAAACTCTGATTTCCTTGAGCACGAATAATAATGTCATAATGGATGGCTAGACATCTTGACAAGCCAATGTTCTATGCTGACATATTTAGCGTTATCCATGCCACCGTTTTCTTCATTACTTATCTTTACCATACGTTCTTAAAGACAGAATCATCCTACTTGTAATAGTCATATAGTAGTAATTATATATGTTATACATGTCTTTTGGGCAGCGATTTAGAAACGCCATGTACCATCCAATGTTCACATCCGCCGGGTTTGTGTGTACATCCATATTGCCATGAACGATACGTCTCTTGGTACCGCCGTTCATGCGACTCCTTGCTCCACTTGTATTTCGGATTATTTATATACATTATAATACAAACATACACACACCTACACACAGAAAAGCTTGCCAAGGAAAAGGATTTCAGACGGTCGCCAGGAATAGTTACTCAGATGCACTGTCGGAAATGGATTGAGCCAGTCGCCAATATAATCGTTCTGCAGTTTAAGTTATTCGAAAATGCCATTCAGCCAGGTTATTTCTGGTAGCATAGCCGTCCTACATCGAATCTTATATAATAATGTTATTATGAGAAGTCCCTAGAGCTTCAATAAAATTCCGTCTGTTTGCCTTTGAGTGTAGTGAATGCAACGTCAACGTGTTCTGCACTGAGGCGATCTCCAGCGCGGAACACATGCACGGGGTGTGTAACTGATAAAAAAGACTGACAAAATAGGTCCGTGTGTGTTTGTGTGTTCGTATATGTGCGGAAGGTTTTTTGACATTAATTTAATGTGTCTTTGTTATGCTTGTGATCTTTTGGGTTTTCCAACTGTGTAAAAATATCGATGTATTTATGTAGACTTGAAGAGCAAAATATTGGTAGGTGCATGACACAGGAGTACATATGAAAATGTGGTGTGTGTGTGTGTGTGTGTGTGTGCGTGCGTGCGTGCGTGCGTATGTGTATGTGTGTCATTTATATCAATGCATCCTACGACATCTGCATCTAGGTCACAACTTGGGCGCAGTACGTGTATATTTCCCGTCAAATATTGCAAGTACCTCACAGTCAAGCCTGAAAGTATTTTCATCGCTGCAAAGTGCCTACACGTATGTAGATTGCACTCTCCTATCTATTCCTCAAATCAGAACTAAAGTAAAACATATGATGATTGATATAAACAGAATAGCGGTCTGTGCTGACAAAATGTAAATATTCAATCCCAAGGGGGAAGTAAAGTATGACAGAACAGTCCGGGGCCTGTGAGGGAATCTGAAGTAGTTTCTCTGGATGTAATTATCAAAATAAACGTTAATGTTAATTCTCCTTTATTTTATATACACAAGTTATACTTTTTCAGTAAACAGATATTACATATCAAAACTCCAAACTAAACGCCAGTTACTCATTCATGCTCTCTTTACGGGAAAGTGCCATGTTATTCCAACAGAAATATGCAATAATTGTGCCTTCGTTGACCATACTCAATAACATTGATTGATCATTGTCTGATACTCCAATAGAATAATAACATGTATGATGATTCAAGCACTTACGACAACATGCCAACATGCCGCATGGAACTCACCCACAAAAATACGATGGATCGATCTTTTAGAATCAACAACTATACGTTCTGAGGTTTGGTTAAATGAGTGAAGAAACGCTCACGTTTAATAATAACACTATTGGTTAGAACAACCGCGCTCCCTCAGTGTCATATTAGTCATTTGATGACAATGGGTTAGCTTGTGGACCACTGATACTGTGGTACAGAATTTATTTCCCTCCAGAGAAGCTATGGTGTAATGAAAGTATGCAGCACAATGCTAGTTTTGTAAACATGGCAGGATGCACAGTATTAACAGGGAAAGAGAGAGAGAGAGAGAAAGAAAAGCAGAGAAAGAGAGAGACAGACAGAGAGAGACGGTCAAGGGGATCGAATTAGCGCCATATCTATGTTCGCTCCTCAAATGTCGAAGTTAGGTACCAGTTGGACAGACCTGATCTCTCGCTGTGTCTCCTGGTGCATGCCGGGAGTCTGATGAGTTGGCAAAACCTTTCACTTTTACGTGTGTTCAAATGTCGCTTACGTTTACAAGTCCCACAGCCCAATACCTAAATGACATAGAGTCACACCGACGGCCTAATCCCTGCCGGCGCGCAAACATGCAAAATAACTGCACGTGTCACCCTTATCATCTGTAGAAATGGCGGTCTTTTTGTGCACAGTCCGACAGGCGTTCTTGTTGCTATCAAAATAGATCAGGGCCATAAGAAAAAAGCAGTCGAGGTCTTGGATCTACACAAATTATCTTCCAATATAGTTGTGGTAACTGATATATAACAGATCAACAGTTTGATGCTCCAAAAGGTGGAACATTTAATGTCTTCAAGTTTCGAAGATCATAGATTCCCAAAAGCAAACTGCTGGCTTGCAGATGCATCCTAGAACTGACTCACTGTCAGTAACATGAATATGTCTTGACATTTGCTTTCACTTTCAAAAGAATGATTGTCCCAGTTTTCAACGCAGTGCTCAAGTACAGCAATCCTTTCACGCGTGTTCAAACTAATGTCACCTGTATTTACCAATCCCTATATCCAAATGGGACAGTCTCACCGAGGGCCTAATCCATGTCGGGCCTATAAACAGTTTCAACTTCACAGGAGGATAGCCGAGTAGATTTCCATGTTTAGAACCAGGTTACATACTTTTCATGTGCAAAAATCGCTTTCTTTTTTCCAGTGCCATAATATAGATATGAATATGGGGCTATTATATTTTACAGAAGCTTCCGGTCAGCCATACACCATCTGGGGTAAGGGGGCGCTTCCTGACCATTTGATTATGCAGCTGTTTTTTGTTGTTTTTTTCCATCCGTCGCGGTTGAGGACCAGGGGTCTTCATATAGATTCCCAGAGGCGAACTGCCGACTTGCAAATGTACAAACTGATAGCAAAATGACTCATTTATTTGTCAGTGCCAGTGTAACATGTCTGTAACTGATATTGCTGCCATTTAAAATGTAATGAAAATATGAATGATTGTCCAAATCTGAAAGGCAGTACCGAAAAATGGCGCACCCTGATAAATCATTTAAATGTGTCCATTTCACAATCTAAGAAATACAAGTACATATAACTCCACTACTGACAGACGCAGTCACGAACGAAAAAAAAATTAAAAATTAAAAGAAAAGAAAAATCAACTTAATTATGGTCTGAAGATTTGAGTCATCAAAACAGGCATCAACAGGATGCACAGCACGCTACACTGCAAAGAATTACAATCTCTTTCTTGGGTACGGTTGCTGATAACTGCTCCTCCCTCTGCCTCTCTTTGTTGTCACACTCTCTCTTGTTGTCTGAGTGCTCTCTATATCACTCTCTCTGTCTCTCGCTCTACCCATCTCTATCAGTCCCACTCTGTCTCTCGTGGTCTCTCAATCTCTCTCATCGCCTTCCTCTCTCTTCTCGCCCTTGTCCCTATCTCTCTGTCTATCTATATCGCTCTCCGCTCTCTTTTCTCTCTCACATATTCTTCCCCTTCTCTGTTCTTCTCCACCGCTCCTGTGTCCGGTCGGTCAAGCGTGCGAGATGTCCTCGGGATGGATGACTTGACCCCTGGTCAGCCAGCCAGGAATCTGCCAAGGCCGGGGGAGGACACGAGCTATGGATTACAACAAGTCTGACTTACTTTGATAAAACACCATTTCTCTCAAAACTTTTTTTTTTCTTTTTCTGGAAAGTCGTCACTAAGTTTTGAGATCTTAATAATGAACAAAATGCAATTTTCTGCGAATGAAGTGACACACCAAGTTATGTTTTCAGATCGAGGAAAGTTATCGCTAACAGAAAACATGCTAAGACAAAACACCTTTTTTATCACATTTCATTATTTTCCATCTACTGAATTGCGCTTTTCACGTTATTACAAGATAACCTGTTGCATCACTTCATTCACTAGAAACTGTTGTTGTTTTTTCACTACGTGTTAAAAAGACATATAGCAATGCTAAACTGAAATTGTTTCGGAAGAGCTTTTTCAGGGGGAAAGCCGTTTCGTCGAAGTACAATAGTGTTGTTCCTTCAAAAATTGCTGTGTCCACAAGTAGTGGTCAGTGTAGGGCCAGCACAGAGGATTTGGCTATATTGCTACGTACGTACAGCATTTAAACCCTCGGTTTTACAGCGTAACACAACATGGACGGGGGTAGACAAGCAGATCAGCACTCTTCCTGCAGCTTTCATCAAATGACTTTGTTTATCGTCCATCAAAACTGTCTTTAAAAATAAGACACCGTTTGAAAATAGAGAATGGGAGAGAGATAAAAAATGGAAGAGAACGAAAAAGAAAGAAAGAATGAAAGAAAGACAGACAGCGAGAAAGGCAGGCGGACAGCGAAAGAAACAAAAAGGAAAGAAAAAGAAAGAAAGAAAGAAAGAAAGACAGAAAAAAGAAAGAGAGAGGAGCCCTTGTTGTCTATGTCCTTGAAATTAAATACCCATCCCTTTGCATCCGGCATGCCAAGTTCACCCACACACTTTCTGACCTCCTCGTCCTCTCAGGACTCACTGGGCAGAGAACCTGTTCGATCTCCTGGCGCGGAGCAGATAAGTGATAAATAAACCAAGACAAGGTTGGCAAATTGACAGCTTTTTGGCTGGGTTCGGCCTCTCATCTAGTCAACAATCGTCACAGAGAGAGAGAGGAGAGAGAGAGAGAGAGAGAGAGAGGAGAGAGATGGGGAGGAGAGACAAACAAACGGACGGGCAGACCAACCAACGGTTCAGGCAAGGGAACAGCCCGACAGACCCACCGCTGACCAACCCAGACAGACAGAGAGACAAAAAAACAGACAGACAGACAAATTGATAGATAGATAGATAGATAGATAGATAGATAGATAGATAGATAGATAGATAGATAGAT
>JBCEWB010109713.1:0-11851 GCA_039654565.1 Peronia peronii
TCCATCCATCCATCCATCCATCCATCCATCCATCCATCCATCCATCCATCCATCCATCCATCCATCCATCATCTATCCATCCATCCATCCATCCATCCGTCCGTCCGTCCATCAATCCGTCTTTCTATCCATCCATCTATTCGTCTTTCCATCTTCATATAATAGTCCCACATTGACACAACTTCGTGCACAAATGGATTAAACAAGTTCATTTTTTTTTCTCTTTTTTCAAAATAGGTTCACTATTCCTCGAAATTACAGGGTACTAATCCCGCCATCAATAGCTATGTGCGATCATTGAGGCCATTTCTAGAGCGGTCGATGAGCGATACGCGAGCATGATCCCAGTGATTGTCTGCTCCTGATCATCATTACGCGAGCCCTCAAGCGTTGTGCCTCTGGGGCTGTTTTGCACCTGCAGGTTTCATCAGTCGGAGGGCTCCGTAGCTGCGAGTGCTATCATGTATGAGCTCTATTTGTTGTGGAGGCTCTGTCACTGTGAGCCATCAGATTTATCAACGCTGTGAGCAATATCAGTGAGCAATGTCAGTCCTATAAGCCTTGACTTCTATGTAGTGTTGGTACTTTTTTGTTATGTTTCCTTTCAGTTTTAGCCTTCAGTTAAATTAGCATTGGGTTTTATCTAAACAGATGGATGGATGGATGGATGGATGGATGGATGGATGGGATGGGTATGTGGATTGCATAGATGGAGGGAGGGATGGATGGATGGATGGATAATGGATGGATGGATGGATAGATGGATGGATGGATGAATGGATGGATGAAGGAGTGGGTTCCGGGTCGGGGAAGGGTGAAGAGCGCTTTTGCGTATGTCATATGTATTTTCGTCTTAGTTTTTTTTCTTTCCCTCGTTGTTTTTTTCTCTTCACTCTCTCACACTCCAGTTTCACCCCCGTCCCCCTCCCCCATTTATTACCCGAACATTTTTTGTTGGTCAGTATTTCCCCACTCAGGCGGATTTTCTGGTTTTACTTGTTGTGTCTGTTTCCTTCTCTTCTTGTATTTCAAATTAAGCCCCCCCCCCCCCCCCCCAAGCCCCGAGAGATTTCAGCAATGAAATTATTTCACCTAAGATCTGTCTTATTTTGTAAACGTACCTGTACGGTATTACTGTTCTAGTTTTGTCGATGTCCCGCGACTCTCATTTCCCTCTGTTACCTCATGTCTCTATATTTCTCTGTCCCTACCACACTCTATCTTTCCACGACTGCCCATTCTACGACTTTCTGTCTCTCTCATACATCTTCTATCCACAATCAACTGCTCTCCCTTACTTCGTCCCCATCTTCATTTCTTCCCTCATGATAACTGATCAGGCTTTATTTCATAACTAGACTGTTCTTCCCCTCTTGCCATATACTTATTTATGATATTAATCCTCCAGCAGCCCGGACAAAAGGGGAAATAATGTCAAATTTGAATCTTTTTGGCCTATTCTCAATGCCAGCAATACCATATCAATACTGTTTACTGAGGAATGAGTTGCAGTTCTGAAATCTGTTTCTTAAATCTGTTTGAGGAATTAAATAATACACAGATTATTGTTGTTGCACTCGGCACTTTGTCTATCATAATGCTCATATCTGCAGCAATGGGCTTTAGAGGGTTAAGCTTCTTCATACTTCTCTATAAAACTCACACCTCCTTCCCTTTCCCCCTTCTGCTTCTATTGCCTATCTCCATTAAAAAGTCTATCCATCTCTTCTATTCACTGTCTTATAAGCGTACTTCTCTATTATCCAAAGTTCTACATTTCTCCGTTCAGACCGCACTTTGTCTTTCCAAGAACTGTTCACTCTACGATCATCTGCAGTCTTTCCCGTACTCCTCCTTTCCATTATCATCTACTCTGCATCGATTTACCTCCTACCTTCATTCCTCTTCTCCTGATGACCAATCATGCTCTAAATATACTCCTCTTCCGGCCTTCCCCTCTACCAGCAATCTTATTTACATTATTAACCCTCCTTACACTTCGGTCTAAGCCTAATCTCGCATCCTCTTCTTTCGCCCCATCCCGTTTCTCTACATTTCTCTGTTTGCTCCAATATTCTGTCTTTTGACGATAATTCATTTTACCACCTTCTCTTTCTCCTCCCACTTCTTCTTTCTACAATCCTCTAATCTGCACCTCCATTTTCATATCCTCTCCTTACGAGTTCATAGCGATTCGGATCCTGATTTATTTCATACCTATTATCCTTCCCTGTCCTATCCTTACACTAGTAAGCTTCTTTATACTTCATCCTAAATCTCCTCCCTTTTTCTTTCTTCTCTTCTCCTCCCCCTCCTTAACCATCCTCAAAATTCGATCCCCATCCTTTTTCCGTCCTCAAACTGAACAGTTTTCTATTGTAAAATTAAATAAATAAATAAATAAAACAAAAATTTTGGAAAAAAAAAGGGGGAGGGGGCATGGAGAGGTTCCCCTCCCCTTTTGAATATCCTCCTCTCTTAAACCACCAGGATTCGGCGATGGTCTCAGATTAGGACGAACACAAATTAAATTCCCATACTTCTCTCTGTTTCTCTCCCCCCCCCCCTTCCCCAAATCATAATTATCTCCTCCCTCTCTCTCTCTCTCTCACACACACATACATACATACATACACAAGGGACAGACTTGATCAAGAGTCTCAAAAGAAAGTTTCACTCTAGAATGAGATGTCTCTACGATAGAGGTCTTTCTCTCCCTTCTCCCTCATCCCCAAAATTTCTGTCAACATCCCTCATCCTCCACCCGCCCCTTCTCCCCGTCCTCCCCAGCCTAATCATAACGCCCCCTCTTCTCAGAGACTAGGGTCAAGCAAAAGACGGATGCAAGAGCTTCACTCAGCTGGATCATATTTCTGTGATAGAGGCCCTTTTTCCTCTCCTTTCTCGTCCATTCCGAAAATTCTATCGCATATCTCACATATTATTATCCCCCCCCCCTCCTTTTTTTTTTTGTTTGTCACTCTCCAAACACTAAGATTGAGGAAAATGTCTGAGACCCTGTGCTACGATGTCTCTCTGATAGTGACCGCGACTTGATGAGTTTCTGCGGGGTGAGCGTTGCCATCACAGTGTACTGTGATGGACGAGCGCCTGTCAGGAGCCCTGTCGTCTGAAGGCTGAGGTTTGACGCCAGCGTGTCCAGGTCACTATTCCGGGCCAAAGAAAAAAAAAAGGCCTTAACTCCAGATAGGGCTAGAATCTAATACATGTATTGCTAACCGTTGAATATTAGAACTGTATCAGAGTGAAAAAAAACCGGACATTTTCTCCATCTCCCAACCGTCCGTGACATGACGGAAGCAACCCATTCAAATCAGTCTGAGTACTTTTTCATCAGAGAGTAAAAACTGCCGTCAAATTATCATAAACAAGAGGTTTTTCGCGGGATGTTTGAAGATTGTTCCTGCACTTCTACTGGTCAGTTTGACTCAAGATGGTGTCACAATATGTATTTTTAGCTCACCTTGAAGGTGGGGGAAAAAAAAACAAACGAAATCCAAAATTTCGGACTTATGCGGAATGCTTGCGACACCACGCAATGCTGACGTTCTCAGAGTGAACAATGTGAACTGTTATTAGATAAGGATACCCACCTCCTTGTCTAAACTATGAAACACATTCCGCCGTGAAAGTGGATGAAAATATGACGAAGACCACTGTATATAAGCAATGAGCAATAATGCCGGAAGAGAGCTGGATTAATATTACATGTATTGTATTGGACGAGACCTAAATTTTGCATGTCTGTTGTTCGCAATTCATCCCCAACCACTACAAATGGTCAGGCATTCAACGATAAGGCATCAAGATTCCTCACATGATTTCCAATATTTTGTGACACTGAGAGCACTGACCCCTCTGGCTACCCTCTCCTCTTCCTCCGTCTCCCGCCGTGCGTGTATGTCCTTTTGTTTCAGGTTCACTGGTCACGAGGGTTTAACACATGACGACATGGTAATAAGAGAGGGAGAGAGAGAGAGAAAGGGAGAGTGAGGAGAGGAGGCAGGGTGAGAGAGAAGGAAGGAGGAAGAGAGAAATGAAATGCAATGACGTGCTGGTTCAATATCGGGCCAATCTTGCCTTGACTAACCTCTCTCAGGCTACCCTGTCCAACCCAATCTTTCAATGATTCCCAGCGCCGGCCAAATTTTCTAGGCCTGAGAGAAAGGGGTAGTGAGGAGCGAGAGAAAGAAAGACAGACACACAAAGAGAGAGAGATAACGAGAGGCATGAAAGAGAGAGAGAGAAGTGGAGGGCAAGATTACGAAATACAGAGAGACTGGAAGACAGAAATCATACAGACAATTAAAAACGGACGGGGAACGAGAACGAGAGAGTTGAGAGAATAAAACTGACGACTGAGACGAGTGAATGAAAGAAGGAGAGAGTAAGAGACCGGAGAAATGAGATTCATGAAGTAGATACAGCTCTATGCTATACACAATTCACGGGCAATACCGATATTCCACCCAGGTGAAATCAACTATAAACTTGCATCGATCTCGCTCATTCCCTCCCTATTTTTCTCCTTTTTCTTTTATGTTTTAACAGCTACGATATTCCACTGGACACTGATTAGTGTAATTGGCTGGGCTAGCTGGAATGGTTATCACAAGGCATACTAAAATACTTTGATAAACCGCCTTATTTAACTTTTTTCTGCATTTTTTTTTTATTTCCAGCAAATCGCTATTCAGGTTTGCGATCCCTTGTTTCACACAGCTGAACAAAATATAGGGGTTTTTTTAGGCCATGAAGTGATGGAAGAGCTTGACTTTTCCTGCTGTAGAAAAGTATCATCATCATCATCATATAAAGCCCTTGACAGCGGAGGCAGTCGTGGGGAATCTGAGGGCTGCAGACACGATGACCCTTCTCCATCGTTGTCTGTCAGCGGCTGCCGGCAGCAGTTGGTGTGTTTCGAGTCTGGCCCACTCTTTGAAAAATATATGAGTATTTGAATCACGTTTGCGATCCCGTCACTCTGCGAGTCGCCAGGGCATCACTGAGGACGCTTGTTTAGACACTGATTCCCTCCATCTGTGTCGGTCTCTGGTCTGGACTGGAGATTGTGGCAGTGCTGGCCTCCCGCCCACTCCTTGCTACTGTCCACCCGTTACTTCTTCTGTCATTCACTTTTTCTTCCCGTTCCTTGAACTGCCATGAAAACGGCGTTCTGTCAAAGAAAGTCACCGCGGCCGCATCAGTGCCTTCACTGCCGATAGGACTGCGATAGTACGGCGTCTCCTCCTACGGGAATCCCTACAAGAGCGCTCTGGAGAATTGTGGGCAGCCAATGGAAGTGTCCAGTCTGCCGATGTTACAGGCGATACCTCAGCAATTGGGTGCTGGACGGCCTTGGAAATCAGCATACGATCGCACCAGGAAATTGGAAATTGCCTTGTGCTGGTGGAACTTTAATCACTAAGAGTGCCAGAAATCGGATGACCTTTCAGTGTGAGTGGCCACAGAAAATCAGAAGGGTGTAGTCACTAGCACTTTCAGAAATCAGTACTGTAATCACTAGAAATTTCAAAAATGAAAAGGATTATGTCCACTAGAAGTCTGACAACTCAAAAGAACTGTAACCACTTGGAATTCGAGAAATCAAAAGAACTGCAATTACTGGGGATTAATAGAAGAACTGAAAGCACTAGAAGTTTGAGAGCCCAGGCGAACTGTGATCAATTATAGCCTGAGTAATCTGGGGATGTGTCACCATAAGAAGTTTGTAAAATCAAAAGAATCATAACTATATTTTATATTTGAGAAACAGCTTTGCTCTGAAAAGTGTGATGTGCGAATTAGACGATCGATTTTTCTTCATAATTTTGCTTCAATTTTGGCACAAATCAAATTTTCACACTTTTTTTTTCTTTCTCACTAGAAACGACACGACCTGATATTCACATCTTGGGTGTTTTTTTCAGAATCCTTATGAAGAGAGAGAGAGAGAGGACGAATAAAAAGGAGAATGGTCCTCAAAGGGCGCGATACTGGCTATTGTCGGTGTCTTCCTGACCCGTCGGACACTTGATGTCTCCGGACAGACACTTGGTCAACAAAAGGCCATTCAGACTGGACCAGGGAGGGCATGATGAAGTGGTCACTCAGACATTAGCAGGGACATCAACAGATGGTCACCCGTCATCTCTGCTGACTGAGCCACCACTAACAGACTAACACCCGCTGATCTGCCTTGTCTCATGCCAGCTCGTCTGTCCTAAAAATCTGTCTGTCAGTCTGTCTGTGCATAAATGGTCGCTTGGTACAGTTGTGCCTTCAGGTCTCATCTATCTAATCTATCTGGTTACTGAGTTTTATGCATTTTATCTATCCGTTCGCAATTCCCTGTCTACCTGTCTGCCTCTTCGTCTCTTTCTGTCTCTGTCTGTCTGTCTGTCTGTCTGTCTGTCTGTCTCTCTCGCTCTCAGAACCCAATGACTGTCTGGCACCGTTTCTACTATAATCGGTCAGTATAACAAATCACTGTTCATTTGTATGGCGCAATTTGTTCTAAATTCTGTCTATACATTTCTAGTCTGGTCATATCTCCCGGGTGAGCATCTGGTCATTACGGCAGACTGGTAAGCAAACGACATGAAAACTGGCTCCAGACAGTACTGCTCAGATGCAAGGAAAGAAAATGAGAAGACAAAAAAAAAAAAAAAAGGAAAAAGAGTACGTCCTTCCTTCTTCTCCTACTCCTTCCATCCTTTCTCCATCCCTCCAATATGACAGGACTGATCACTGGCGCGACAGTTGCTCCTGAGATACATGGTTCAAACCCAATATTTCACCTTGAATGAAATCTGTCTATCTTAGATGAGTGGAAACAAAAAGCAAGCAAGAAACATATCAAAACAAGCTATCGGTCCCTCGTTCACGTGTCGTACCGGCCACCACCATTTAACCCCTTCACTCGTAAGTTTATTCTGTTGTTCAAATCAGCGAATTTTTTTATAGTTGCGAAAAGCCGAGTACCCTAATCTGCACCCACGATTTTGAGTTGTGACTGAGCTATAGTTGTCACAGCTACACAGATAGGTATGAAATTAAATAATTGTTAAATATATAATGGTAAAGGTTGTGGCAGTGAAACAGTTCATTATATCCGTCTTGGTACACCCTGCCTGGTGGGTTGGAATGTTAAAAGTGGGCACGTGCAAGATCATCCATCAACTGCGTCACGTGTCCTGTCCGGACCTGGCCTGCCTGCCAGACATGATGCACGACTGTGACACCTTTCTCTGACAAGGTCATCTGGGAGCAGCTTAACTCGCCGACACTGAAGTGGACGTCACATCGTCAGTACACATCAGACAGATAAGATAAGGAATGTAGACACGGTAAATACGTTTAGAGCTCTCTTCAATAAACGGGGCACACAGTATCAAAATTTAGACTTCTATGCCCGCCTTACTCTTACCAGAGCTTCTGTTTAACCCTTAGAAGCGTTGAAGGAGCTTAGTCAAAGATTAGCTCACGATAGTATTAAAATCACTGGAATTTTGTTGCAAATAGCACAATGTGTTATTTCAACTCAAGTTACTCACTGTCATTTCCTAAAATTGAATATAAGAGCTAAGACAATTGGATTCTACTGACCAAGTGGTCACAAGAATTAACTTAGAACGTGAATAATCTTACACGGAAAGTTATAGTCCGATATTGTCTTTTCACCAAAGTATAGCACATGCTTTTCCCTCTTCACATGAAAAATCTGACAGGCTTAGTTCATCCGGTTGTGCGCCAGAATTATGTCAGGATAAAAATGCCTAATATTCCGGGACTTTCCATTGATACTTTGAGAGTTAACGAAAGTTTTGAAACACTTTGCGCAAATGGATGGGTTGCGAGAAGTCGAACTGCTTCACTATATAAAACTTACCAGGGATTCTATGTAAGAAATCTCTTAAGATACGTATATAAATCTCTGGACTAAACGAGACTTTGATCTAAGCAGTGGAAATCCATATCGCACTATATTTCTGTTTCTTTTTATGTTATGCATCCTGCCACGTCTACAAAGCTAACTTTGTGCTGCCTGTTTTTCCACTATTTCTCACAGAAAGAATTAGAACAGAAAAAATAAGTTCAAAGTCTAGTTTCATCTGTACCAAAACACAAAGGATACATTCAAAACCCCCAAAAAACTGAATACCGTTTGCATCTCCAGTCCTCACCTGGACTGACCAAATATAGCAATGGTCTGCTATCAATATACGCCCTCATCACTCCTGGTGATGGCGACTTCTCGAATTTTTTTCCTTTCTTATTTCAGGCACTGGAAACTTTCTTTTCATGACATAACTAGAGAATGTTCCGGACCAACTTCCAGTCTGTCCAATGGTCGCCTTTACTTTATCATTATCACTGCATTTAAAGTCGTATACGCTACGCAGACACCTGACAATGGCCACCTTGACGGAACGTCGAATTAAGGAAATACTGACCTTTAAATCCCTGGATGTAACTGAAGTAATGCTGCTGTTGCTGCTGCTAATGTTGTTGCTGTTGTTGCTGCTGTTGCTGTTTTTGTGTATGTCTCGTTGTTGTTATTGCTGTTGCTGTGTGTGTGTGTGTGTGTGTGTGTCTGTTGTTGTTGTTGTTTATGTGCTGCTGTTGCTGTGTCTGTAATTGTTATTATTGTTCTCGTTTTTCCTTTTCTTTTTTCGTCTTTTTGTCTCCCGAATAAAATTTCACAAACATTTCAATAAACCAAATCCCCTTTTCCCACTGTCTTGTACAAGCAGAAATTAAATCGAATATCATCTCGAATATAAGTTTCTGATCTCCCTGGCTACCTCCGTTCGGCTTCTACTGAACTTGTATGGCCATACATCATTACAACTACCCCCAACTCTTACTCATTACTCCTGCCTTGAACCTGCCATCATCCAGGATCAGTCAGTGAAAAGAACGGCGAGGCCGTGACTAAGTGAGGTAACAAAGTGGGTACTCAGTGTATTCACAGCACCCTCATTTCTCCGGTACCGGGCCCTAACGGCCAGCTGCTACTTAGAAACGGTGGCTTAATGAGCTACCGCCCACCACCTACTCGCTCTTCTTTTCCGCCCACTCGGACCTTGCAACGGGCGGCAACTTGACTTCCATGCTTAGGAACACAAAGAAAAGGAGGTTACAATTTTGTAATATCGGATATCATTTTGGGAGAATTAAAAGTTTAAAAAAAAAAAAAAAACTTGTTCCTGACAATTAGTCAGTTTACAGACCTCTGCTCTCTGCGAACATCATTAGTTCCATGTCCCAGTGTAGCATATTGCAAAAAACGAGGGAATTCTACACAATACAATGACAAAAAGAATACTGACGGCTAATTAACAGAATACGGCACCGCAGACAATATTCTAATCTCTTACGGCAAAAGTCTCTCTCTTTGTCTGTTCGTACATCGGTCAGTCGACATAACTTTCCATCCATCCATCTCTTCTTCATTTATCCACCTATCCATCCCTCCATCCATTCTTCCATCCATCCATCTTTCCATCCTTCCATCCATCCTTCTATCCATCCATCTTTCCATCCATCCATCCATCCATGTATGCATTTACACACAGTTCCATCCGTCCATCCATCCATCCATCCGTCTTTCTCTCCTTTTCAATATATCTCCAACGTAGCCACTCCCAAGATACCATAAGGACTACAATGCCGGATACAGATGTACTAATCTCTCTTGTACAGGGAGCTACACAATTAGCAGGGACGTTGTCCCAGAGCTCATGTTCATTTGCCAGTCAACACCACTCTCCATTCCCATAAAACATTAGGAAGAAAACTACGCCCATTAATTAAGAAGCAGACTATGTGCATCTTTGAATCACCCGTGAAAAGGAAAGAAACAACGGTGAAATATATTAACTTACGCTTAGTGATATTTTTATAGAGGTAAACAAGAACAGACGTTTTATATTTGATAGGTCACAAATACTGAGATTCTCTATCGCGAACACGATTGTCTGATTAAAATTTGAATTTATGATGTGTCTGTAGATTCAAGAGCGCATGCAAAGGTTCTGACACTCTGGGGCTGAAAGGTCTACCAAAACAGAACAGAACTAACCAGTGAATGCCTCATGGAAAAAAAAAACAATAGCCATACATTTATACTAGAAACAATTGTGTGAACACACAAAAACAGCACTGGTAAATATGCTTTCGAGCCCGCATCGAATTTGAATTTCAGATATCATCGAGCCACAAAGCTGAAAAGAAAAATCATAATAATTTGGCAAATTTATACGAGACGATGCATCTGTGCGTGCACTGTAATTTGGTCCCTTAGGAGTGATGATTCCGTCATGGACATAATCTGGCTTGGCCAGCCCATAAGTCAATTATTTTTTTCCTGTTACACAAGGTATTTTGTTTTGTCTTTCTATTTTCAACAGAAAATAGGACAGCAGTTCCCAATTCATGCCTAATACCGTTGCTCTGAACTCATGACAACGTCCACTTCCTCCGTGCAAATGCACGAGTCAGCCTGAGTTATCCACTGGACCTACGACTGATAATGAAACAGTTCTTTGTTTGCAGATATCCGCAGATAAACTTATGACGTTTTACGGTGAATAATAATGGCATTTTATTTTAGATCTGTTATCTTTTTGGCACAACGCCCTTCCAGACTATCCTTCTCTTTCTATGCTCTGGTATATCTTTATCGATGCAGTAATCATCACTGGCCTGTTGAATCATCCTACCTCCCCCCGCCCCCCTCCATTACTTTTTTCCCATCTTCCCTCGCCCCCCCCCCCCCACCCCAGCTCTTTTTCTTCTTCCTCTTTCTTTTCCCTATCCTTTTTATTGCTGTTGCTATTTTCCTTCCCAACTTCGTTTGTTGTATTATTTGTATGTCGTGATCGATCCATAAGACTGTAGAGTGATAAGGTTTCGTCTTTTCCACGAATCTGGAGATTTCATTCAGATTTACTCGTGTCGAGAAAAGTCCTGTTTCTCTTTTCCCATCATTGTTTTGTTTTTCACCCGGCCTTTGCCGCACTGTAAGCTACACTGTGATTGATTACTTACAATTGTTTTCATACAATGTTTCTGCCTTTGGCTTTCCACCAAAGTGGAGATTTCAGATCGACTCATATCCATAAATACTTTCCTTCTTTTGTTCAATCATTTTTGCTTTTCATCCGGACTTACAGCACGAAACGCTATATCGTTTCTCCGTATTGCCAATATAATGTTTCTGCTTCCTCTATCCGAAAAGAATAAAGAAATTTCAGATTCTTGGTGTAGGAAAATTCATCCGCTTCTTTCCATCGTTTTTGCATTTTGACTTTCTGATCCAAATGCGGTGAAACTTTCTTCAGAATGTCCGTGCAATGTTCCTGTTTCGTATTTCCAGGAATCGGTTGATTTCAGATGTCTTATTCATCTCAGTAAATACTTACATATGCATAATTATGAACTCACTGGACTCTGTAGTCAACGGAAACAGTAGTTTGCTCTGGGTCTTAAGAAAATAGCACGATTATTGTTTCAAGTGCTCATTTTCCCTGGTTTATTTGAAAATCTACATATATTCAGGAAGTTTCGATTTCCTATAGCGACATCATGGCAGACGGCATATCTCCTTTATTCGCCAAGATTATCAACAACATTTGATTATTCAGTGGTTACAATGGTTCCCCTAATATAATTATAGGTATTTCCATTGAGACTTTCGTTTTCTTCTCTCTATCTTTCTCTCTCTTTTTCTCTCTTTCTCACTATCTCTCGTCTATCTATCTATCTATCTATCTATCTATCTATCTATCTATCTATCTATCTATCTATCTATCTATCTATCTAT
>JBCEWB010109724.1:0-11851 GCA_039654565.1 Peronia peronii
GTCGTCTTAATTTTAAGACATTTTTCGTAAAATGATGATGATGATGATGATGATGATGATGATGATGATGATGATGTTGATCATAGCGTAATGGTTTGTTGCCCTGAAGAAGAGTCAATGGGACTTGAAAATTTGGCAGAGTATTACTATTTACATCAAGTTCTTTATATTTATATATAAATATTTGTTGTTTTTTTTTGAAAAATGTTTAAGTAGTTGCCGGTTAGACAGTCTTATTATATTATATAAAATGATGATGATGATGGTGATGATGATGATGATGATGATGATGACGATGATGATGATGATGATGACGATATTTTTCGTAAAATGATGATGATGACGATGATGATGATGATGATGAATTTGAAGATGATGAGTGAGTAGGAATGAGTGAGTAGGCGAGCTACATCAATTTTTTCCATTTTTAACTTCTCAGTTCTCCAGCTGTTATTCGTTTCTATAAACATGTTGAGTGTGCTATCAGCTGAGTGATAGTCTATGTCTTAAACTGTGAGACACAAATGATGATGAGGATGATAATGATGATGCTGAAATCAGTCGCAGTTAAATTTGAAAATTCTGGTTTACATGGTTCCAAAAAAATTTTGAAGAGTAGCAAGATAAAAATAGATATTTAAAACTTATCACTGTTTGAGACCTAATTCGGTACTTTCTGTTTGCAAACCAGCAAGATCACGGCTATAGAAGTATTTTCATGTCATAATTGAGATATATCTGTAGATGAGTGTTCTATATTGAAGTTAAAAGAGAAACCGAGTTTATCTTATAATTTGTGTGATATGAACTACATGGGTTTTGGCTTGATTGATTGAGGCGTTTTTTATCTTTTGTATCACTTTATACTTATCTGAACACACACACTAATTGATTCGTTTTCTTTTGGTTCATTTCTTGATGCAACGTTTTACATGGGCCTGTCAAGCAAAACACACACAAAACAAAACAAAACAAAAATAGTTTTAATTATCTTTCAGAGCGTAATAAATAGTTGTGTTTGCATATTGAGCATATTGAGTAGGAATATATTATTGTGCAGTTCTGCAGGAAAATCTACTTTTATTTGATAATTGTAAATCAGCCAGAAAAATCTTTTGTCATTTGAAAGTGTTTGCTAACACCATCACATCTCGCTGAGAGAAATATTTACAATTGGGCCGCCTTGATTTGCTGTGTGTATCAATAATTCCTTGTAGTCCATGGCCAGCGGTTTGATTTGTGAGTACAACTACAGAGTTATCAGTGTATTCTCACATTATTGACGGGCTTCAGTGAGCCCATTATTAAGAATAGCACTCGGCATTATCTAAGTTGATCCCATTATTAAAACATAGAATAGACACACGGAAACAACTGGAAAGATTTGTTAAGAATAGAGAAGTAGCTGAACTATGTGAAAATCTACCGATTAAAGGTAAAGGTGATCCAATAAATTAATAGATATCCCGGTTTGTTGTTTCTTCCATTACATATAATAATCTTAATCTTCTATTCGACTGACTGATTTTTCCTTTCCCTCCAAAGCACGATGATTTAACTCATAGCACGCCAGCCTCCAGATAACAACACAGGAATACAAAGAAATACATTATGGTGCATGCAGTATTTTGAAATACACTGTTCGGCTGAATGTGTGTGAGAACGTCTGGTTGCATGTATGTGTAAGAGAAAATGAGAGAGAAATGAGGAGAACAAGAGAGTAGCATTGAAAATAAAATTCGAGATAAGAGATTCAGTGACAGAGAGACTGAGACGGAAAAAGAGACGTTGATTCACAAACTGTCAGAGAGAGAGAGAGAGAGAGAGAGAGAGAGAGACGAAGTGCCAATGGCTTGGCTTTGCTTAGGACGAGTTCTTGTATATCTTCATTACTGTTTCAAGGGGACAGGGGGCCAAGGGAAGAAGAAGCACACGTTACATAGTTGGTCTGTTAGCCATTACATGTCTTTTGTCATGTGATCATTGATCAAAATACAATATGCTATTTGCGCTGCACAGATACGAATGCGCCATTAAATGATATCTGATGCAGCAAAGATACCATCTGTATTTAATAGCTAGGCACGACTACATGCTTATAAATGCAAGACTTTTATTGATGTCCCTGACAGTTGCAGCATAGACGAGCTTGACTGCAAGGACTTAGGGATTTCCCAAGGTGAGATGTCCAATGCTATGCAACTTTAATTCTATATTATGTCCATTTCGGGCATTGGTATTGAGACGTATTTAATGAAGGATTCAGAGGAGTAAATGTTATTAAATTCGTCAATAAATAGAAGATGGGACTATACTGTGGAGGTGTATTTTATATCGAAAGTTTAAACTTAGAGGATAATTTATGAGCAAAGAAGATATGATTACATAATAATATCTTCGTGAAGCGGAATTAAATCATCTTCGAAATATTCTTGTTGAAGTCGTATGAATATTAATTAGTTAGAAATAAGGGATCCATTACAAACTGTGACTGTTTGTGGTAAACTTTTTTGAAACAATTTTGACTTTCTGTGTCTATTATAGAGAATAAAATATTTTGGCCATGCCCGACTAACTAACTGACTGACTGACAGAATGATTGAATGAATGAATAAATGAATAAATGAGACGAACCTGCAGCATTTTCACCTAGAGGCAGAGTTTTTTGCGCTATTCTAGTCATTGTAATTGTAATACCTACCATCGATAGTGCTGATAATGGTAAATGGCGTCTCTTACATCTGAAACTTTCCCTTCGACCGTGGCTCGAGTAAGCTGATGTATTCTCTTAGCATTGTCCAACATTTATATTTTAACAGTGGAGTTCCTATATTTATCTTTGTTCAATATTTAACAACAGATTTACTTTGCTTCACTTTGTCCAACTTTTAACCACGGAACCGCTTTGTTTAACTGTGTCCAAATTTTGACAATCAACTCCTTTTCTAACTTTGTCCAACTTTTAACAACGGAACCGCTTTGTTTAACTGTGTCCAACACTCAGCAACGGAGCTCCTTTCTTTAACTTTGTCCAACATTTAACAGGCGAGCTCCTTCCAACCTTGTCAAACTGACTGGACATTGGAGTCCATCATTAGCCTCACACTTAATGTGAAAATTCTGTTGGGTTGTTTTTGTTCTTGTTTCTCGAGATAGTCACCTCCAGGAGGTCGAACGGCTATCAAACAACGTGAACATAATGTTGTTTTTGTTTGACTGTTATGTGATTTCTTTCTTTAACTCGTTTTTGTTTTTGTTTTTGTTTTGTTTTTGTTTGTTTTTTTTCTTTAAAAAAATCCTGTCGCTTGTTTTTTCTTCCTTTAACCTGCTGTTGTTTATTTGTTTGTTCGTTTGTTTGTTTGCTTATTTGCATGATTTTGTTAGCAACCCAAAAATCTGATTTCATGATTAATATCTTGCCATTGCATGGCTTTCACACATCGACTAATTTTCGGAGGGTATCGTCATAGATTGAATTTATAGTACGGGGTTATTCAAAAAGAATGAACCGATTTCATGACGCATTGCTTCAGTTCACAAGGACAGTCATGGAATGAGTCAGTGACCATTTGAAAGAGGAGTTTATTTTTTAAGTTTTGAATAGCTGTCACGTCGTTCTTCTGGCAACGTTCAGTTGTTTGTTTATCCAGTTGTTCATTTGCACTTCCATCATTTTCAGCATGTAATACCAAAATTTCTCGCTTTCCTCTTGTCATGATTGGTAAGTGCCTCAACGATAAGTCTGTTTGGTTTCAAATGCAGACGTCTTCTTAGCACACGCCATGTAGTGGATTTAGGGATCGCAAGCTCACGGCTAGCTCGATCTATGAACTTCCATAGGCTCCTTTCAAACTCAGCACGTATTTTCGCCACTTGTTCCTCCGAAACTCGTGGTCGGCCGAGATTTTTTTCTTTACATAGTTATCCACTCTCTTGAAACTGTTGAAACCACCATCATATGTTCTTAGAAAAGAGCGAATTAATGTGGAATCCGCCTTCGAAAAGCACGCTGCACGGTGACAACTGAATTTGTTTTCGCGAACTCAAGAACGCAGAACGCCTTTTGCTCAGGACTCGCCATTCCGAGGGTAAATAAACAACTGAACATTGCCGGAAGAAACATTGTCCCTGTGGACGCTATTCATAACTATGAAAACTCTTCTTTGAGTCACTGACTCATTCCATGACGACGCTTGAGAACTGAGGCAATGTGTCATGAAATTGGTTCATTCTTTTTGAATAACCCTATATATAAAATACTTTCTTTTCCCAATGATTGCAGGGTTCTGCTTTTTTATTTTTGCTTCTTTCGCCATTGTTCGAAGCTTTCTATCAAGGAAAGTTTACAAAGATTAAAGAATAGCAAAACTGTTCTGCTGATGTTGAGCAGTGTAACAATGACTATAATGGCTTTTGGCTCTAGAGATCACCATAGCTGAGAGGCGGGGAAAATATAATTACCTTTCTTCGGGAGTCATCCCGACTGCATTGTAGTGGTTCAATGTCAAGAGGGAACATGAAAGAGAGAGAGAGAGATGTTTTATTTGACGATTGCACAAGTTTTGTCTTGTAAAAAAGACCTTTGCTGTAAACAAAAAATCCACACGATATGGTATAACAAAAGAACACGAAAATGTACATGAAACTACTTTCAGCAGAATACGAAATACTGGCTATAAATTTCTATAGTACTATAACTTTCAAAATAAGTAGTTTAAAGTTTTACAGAATATTAATGATTGAAGAACTAATAAAAAATAGTAATACACGCACACACGGAAAGCAGAAAGAACATTCGGCAGTTGATTCGGTTCAATCTAAAAGCTAGATTTTAAAAGCATTATTGTAATACTGGTGATATTATTATCAGTTATGTGGTACAACAGAGTGACATGACAGGTGTTGCATAGCGATAACAGCAGACAGCAATAATCAGACCATATTTGGTCTAGACCCTGGAGCTAGAATACACTGGAGCGCGCACTGTGCGGCAATCTCTTACTTGGATTACATTAAATACAAAGTAACGTCAAAATGAGGTATAATTGTTAGAAACCAAGCGAAAATAGTACATTGTATTAGAATTTAAAACAGAACGTCGAAAAAAGAAAACGGCACATAGCTAAAAACGAAACAATTCACTCTCAGTGCAATTATTTTATTAAAAGGTATGGGTGGGTACACAGACATATTTAGTTATTTAGAAGAATAGAAAGATAGAGAGGGTTCTAGTGAGACAGAGGGAGTGATAGAAGTGCATGACAAGGTTCGGGCGGTTTAAAATGCAAAGTAAAACCAGTATGGGAAGAAGACAAAAAAGTCTTTCTAATATATTGATATAACAGCGCTGTCTATCAATGAATACAAGCAAATTACACTTGTAACAAAATATATTCTAGTTCTGCATCGGCAACGCCAATTAAAGTAAGTTATATGTGATTAGTGTCTAACCAAAACAAGTTAATTCCTGTCAAGCTCTGTTCTTTGTTCTGCGGAGAAGACGTGATGCGCCCCCGCGGGGGCCCGGGGTTTATAAGTAGGTTCTTTGCTCCCACCTCCAGGCGGTATAAGCCTGCCATTAGTGGGATGTCTCCCATGGAGTGCCATCCTTGACATTCCAGGAGAGACATCTCTTCTTTCTCTCCTTGCTTCTGTCTTCTGTCCCGCTTTCTTTCCTCTTTTCTTGACGTGTAAACGTATCTTACTGTGTTTGACACAGCCGTAATCGTGCTGATGTGTCGTTAAACCCCAACACAAACAAACAAACAAACAAGACGTGATGCGACTCTCTTACCTTCACTAAAAAAACAGTATTTACAATCTGAATTACATTACGAATAAATTGTTCAAAATTTAAAACAAAACAAACAAACAAACAAACAAACAAAAACTTCAAACACTTATATATGGTATGTCACATAGGCTGATGATTTATTTTTTCCAATGTCTTTGTTTAGAGCAACCGATAACGTAACAGATATGCATTATATTACCTATCAAACAGTGATCCGATAGAGTAATTAACCTCTTGTCCTGCCTTTCAATCGGCCGCTCGGGAGGCCTCCTGGGTGAAAATACAAGATGGCGACAATGCGCGCTCCAGTGTATTCTTGCTCCATGCTCACGGCAAGTCTCTATATGTGCATTATTACGTATTATTCTGCTTCTCCCTATCATTTCAGCTGCCAGACTCAGACTGAAGCCAAGACTTCCTCCTAGCTGAAGACGTCACAGCTCAACGACAAACTACCATCATGTTGCTCAAAACGGCTATATTGCTTATGGTCCTTCTCAGCCTGTGCTACAGCATCGGAGAGTCCACTTCGCCTTCGGAATGCAAGGATCTCAAAGATTGGGTCCTAGTCTGTCTCGATATGGACGGCGATCTTGAGGTGTGCCCAGATAAGATGGAGACCTATTTCCGTAGCTGCAGTACACCAGAATGCGCTGCAGCTGACGCGGCGTACCTAGGGGCGGGCTGTATGAAGTCCTGGAGTCAAGAATGTAGAAGTTTGAGCAAACCCGTGAACGACAAATGCATTGCTCCGCTATACTTGCACTGATCATAATAATATGTTTCAGATAGCTAGCTTTGTTGCACTCCCCCACCCCTCTTTTTTCTGCTTTATAATTAAAATAAACCCATTCCTTTGTAACGTGAAAATCAATAGTAATTTCTCAATCTTGACATTGATGGTTTACTATACTAACATCAAAATGCTTGAAAGATTTTAGCAGTTTTGAGCCACCAGCTCCAGTTCTTTGTTTTATGTTAATGGCTTTAGTATTGCTGAAACCAACCTAAATGTCCTCCTCTTTTGTTTTAAGGGTGCCTAAAGTCGCAGTGTAATTTTGTGCAAGTCTCACTTCACATAGGTGCATTAATTTTAAGCAATAAACACACAGGCACACAACAAGATCACCACAGAGATAAAAAATAATTATGAAACGAAAATAACTTACATTTACTTGTGGTTGAACTGCGCTTGACATTTATAGACACATAATTACGTCACGTTGCAAAGATGTCATTGCGGATCATGCAAGAACTGAAAGTTGGCGATATTAATCAATAAAAAAAAAATAATTAGTAATTTTGTTTGGTTTTCGTCATTTGAGAAGGTCGAGAACACAGAATTAATTGTGTTTTTAAGACCACACCCAGAGAGCATAGAAACCGAAGAATGTCCAACATTTGTCAAACATTTTACAACATCCTTTTCGTTTCACTGTGTCCAGCATCTAACAACAGACCGCTGTGGCTTAATTAGCCTTGCCGAACATTTAACAGGAACTTCCTTCATCTATGTCAAACAGGCTGGACATTAGAGTCAATCGTTTAAAAACTTATACAGAATATGAAAATCTACTACTTCTATCCGTTATTCAAACATTGTATTTGGAGCTGATGTAATCCATGTCTTTGTGAGAGACAACCGAAATATATTTGATAGCAACAAGCATTATCTGACAAATCAATGGTGTATACTTTGTAACACGCGCAGAACACACATGATTGAAATGTTGTCTGGTGCAATAACAGAAATTCAATAAAAGTGACTTAGAGACACTGAAAAAGGTCATGCGACTAATTAATTTGTTTGTTTGTGTGTTTGTTTGTTGTTTCTTTACTTGTTTTTGTTTCCATTTTGTTTCTGTGTAATCGCATCAAACTAATTTGATATTACGCCCTTATCAAATGATCTCATTGTTGAACTATGATCAGAGTGGCGAAGTGGCTTAGATAATTCCTACTAACATAATTATGTTTGTTAATTTCTTGCATTTCTCAGAAAGCTATTTTGTCATTTTTGATACTATAACCGCCTCAGTTAATTTTGGTCCGAATGGAGTTCAGGCCATAGCTGAGTACTTTGATTCTTTTACTGCACTGGTCTTAAATAATAATTTCCAAAGTTGAGTTTCGATAAAAGCTTGCACCTTTTGAAATGAAACAACTGTGTGATGATATGAGGAGAAATGAAACAGCTTTTTTTTTTTTTAAATAAATAAAATAATTTTTTTTAAAAATTAAAATGCCTATATATCTAGATCTGCTGCTTTCTGTTTTTTGCTCCCAGTTTCCTGGATATGCCTTTGGAAAACGTAGATCTAGATCGATCTCCATATATAACCACTGTTTTCATCTAGATCTAGGTCAAAATCTGCAATATTTTCTTCCTAAAATAAGTAACTGCATTTTGATGAAAGAAAAAGACCTCTACTATTCATTGTGCTGAATGGCAGATTTTAAAGGCGCTTTCAAAAACAAACGCACGCACAACCCCCCCCCACACACACACACACATACGCACTAATGTGGCAGCACCAAGCGCGAACGTTATTCACGTAGTGTGCGTCAGTTCGAAGTTCTGGTCCAAGTTTGTAGCGCAAATGTCACACTGGCCTGTACAGCTTTTCACATTAAATCAAATTCTGAAATGTTTCAACCCATCCTACACTTAAGTTATGATTGCCAATGCAAAACCATTCGACACGCCTATACGAGCACATATTTTTTTTTTTTACCAACTATCGGTTTTTAAAGTAATTGGGTCAGACATCGTAGGGCGTTGCAACTGTACAACCGCAGACTCATACGGCAGAAAAAGGTACCTCATTTTTAAACAAATGCAAGAAAAATAAATAAAAGCTCACTTACCTTATCTCCGATGAATAAGAGGGGCTCGGGGGTATATTAGTAGGTTCTTTGCTCCCACCTGCAGGCGGTGAAAGTCCACCACCGGTGGGATGTCTCCCATAGAATGCCATCCTCAATGTTCCAGGGGTGACATCTCTTCTGTCTCTCCTTGCTCTTATCTTCTGTCCCGCTCTCTTTCCTCTCATCTTCTTGACGTACAAACACGTATTTTATCGTATTTGGCACAATGTTGCCGTGATCATGCTGATGTGCCGTTAAATCCTAACACAAACAAACCAATAAACACACAACCGTGCAATCCACTACGACTATCTCCAACGATATGAATGCATTTGAAATAGAACACGATGGACGTTATATTTGCGAGACGCACCTGGCCTTGTTGACTGGAAATATATAGATCAAAGAGGAGATCAGCACCTCAATATTGGGTCAACACAGGGATGAAAAAAAAAACAAACCAAAAACATGTGCTCTTTCTCGTCTCTCTATTCTTTCGGAGTAACTCATATTCACAGGCTGTTGGTTTTATTATATAAAGCAGGGTCTCTAGATGTGCAAATTCTGAAACTGCATTATACTTGGCCAAAAATTAAAAGCAGGTAATGAGTTTTGGAATGGCACCACTGACATGGGAAATGCTGTGTTGATGATTTATAACATCTTACAACAAACAAACAAATAAAAACATGTTTATATTTATCCTACATACAAAACCTTGTGTTTGCTGTTAAGTTCAAAGACAGTCAACCATTTGCAACCAATTTTGACTGGTGAAAAGACCACTGAAACTTTTTAGGCCATGGTGAATTTTCTAAGTGCTGTCACGTATAATTTTCAAGGACCCTGCCTTCTACGTCCTGGTTTGCTGACCACTGAAGCAGTTGGATCTGTTGTCATAATATTCGGTGTTCGACTTAATTAGAATACTTTAGAGACACACACAGAGAGAGAGAGAGAGAGAAAGAGAGAGAGTGGAGAAATCTATGTTATACCATATTCAGGACGTTGAAATGAATGGCGTATGAGGAGATATAATCAGAAAATTGGGTTTGTTTGACTGTCTTGCCGACATAATACCTAATCATTAATACGTCAGCACCATCATGAAACAGAGGAATAATTATTGTATTGTTATTAATGTGTGTGAGTGTGCTTGTTTATTTTGGCATTCCTTGTTTCATTCTGTGTTGTTGTAGATCTTTCAATGTGTACGAGACCAGTATCCCCTGCAGGCATTGCAACAGTTGTTTTCATAAATTATTTTCTATGTGGGCCATTTCGATTAATTTCACATCTCTCCTTTTTTCCATTTGTTTTTATTTTTTTTTTTTCTTTTTCATGTTTACATTACCTTCTTTGTATATATGTGTACTTGTTTATATAGATCTGGGAGTGTGTGCTTGCGAAATTTGTGTTTTGTTAGATGTGAGTTTTCACTGCACGAGTGCCATTGTTTGACTGTTGTCATGTTTTGTTCAGTCTGCCTTGGAAGACACAGACAGGGTTAAGTTAAATCGTCTTTTGTTGTTTTGTCATTGTCTTCAATGGATGACAAAGCCAGCAAAGATTATGTCATTTAGGAAGAACCATTATCGCGGACATCATCATGCCACAGATAACCTCATAAAGATTATTGCATTTCAAATCAAAGATACAATTAAAACCATTGATGCAGATAACGACCGTTAGCTCGTAATTACGGAATTGAAAGAGGGAAAAGCGAAAGGTGTGGGGAGTAGGCGAAGCAGACTAGCCAGAGAAGAAATCTAACAGTAAAAGATCTGTCGGATGTTATGATGATACCCTGATGGGATGAAAACAATGGCTAATTTGTGGCTAGGAGGTCGTAAAACAGCGCCACGGTCTAGCCCTGCCCATTGTCCAGTCTCAGGCATAAACCAGGATGGAAGTCAGGCAATCAAGCCTTTCTGGGGGAGGGAAAGCGAAACAGACGACAGAAGTGATAAACCCGAGGCCACCAGTACTAACAAAGGGCTTCCCACAGGGGCCGTAAATCTGGCAAGACGTGAAGTGCAGTCCGGGATGGTCTCCCTTGCGATAGAGGTCGCCAATTTGGAAGATAGCATCTCACCTTGGACATGCAAGACACCATCAAGATTCCTCTGGTCAGTTTCCAAGCCATATGGGTCAAGTTGGTGGCAGAGAGTGGTCAGTCTCTTGACATGCTATTCCCGGTTCCATCAATGAGCGGGCAGGGGTGATATGCTTACTCTAGGGACGTTGTGAGTCCAAAAGGCTAACAATTAATTTTGTTTTTGGTTTATTGTATCTTCATTCATATCAGACTCCCTATGGCGATCTGTGCAACAAGAATTGTTTCTTTTATTGTAAAATAAAATACCTCCAGACTTTCAGTTGGAAACATGATGGTGAGGAGGGGGGGGGGGGAAGGGGATTGAGGCAAACCATCAGAAACTATGACAATATAATACTGCAAGAGAACCTCAAGGGGCCAATGTGCTGTTTGATGATAGCTGAACATCAATGATTCACCTACTTCTGTCCTAAGCAAAGTTACGAAAGAGATATATTTATTGAGATTACTTAAGAAATACATTGTATCGTGCGCACCCATTTAATTCTACATGAACAGATCTCCTATCATTCAATTAGTTTGTCTCATGCTGGATTTCTTCAACTGCCTAATATTGTAATTCTACAATTTAGCCTCAGAGATCCAAAATTCAAAACTGATCTCGCTAAATCTCTTGGATTACGTTACATTAATATGCTATCGAAACATGTATTTTATTAAGTGCCGGTGTTAGAAAGAAAACATTCCACCATAAATCATCATCTGAATGGAATTTAAATAATGTTGTTCCTCGTGAAAATGAAAAGAAGAATCTGTTACGACTGTCGGTGTTTGGAAAACGAATTAATTACGGCGTTAAATAAGTCAAAGCGACCATGTCCTTTGCAATTTTTTCTATAAAAAAAAAATAAAAATAAAAATAAAAACATAAAATCATAAGAATAATAATTTTTAAAAAGTAAAAGTTTAAGGTCCATCCTTGTCACTCGCTTCAAATCTTACACTGGGCAAATTTATCCTACTGAAAAAAAAATGGAAGGTGAAATAAGTTTTGGCTAATATCTATCTATCTATCTATCTATCTATCTATCTATCTATCTATCTATCTATCTATCTATCTATCTATCTAT
>JBCEWB010109757.1:7474-18457 GCA_039654565.1 Peronia peronii
AGTAACTAGTAAAGAGAGAGCTAGAACATTTTGTCACCCGAGTCAAAAACTCCTCTATGAACTAAATTTTGAAGAACTTACAGGACTTTTTGACTCAGGTGATAATTGTTACTTTTTGTGTGTAGTAGTCTCTTAATGAACAAAAATCTCATACATGTATATTTTTTTTTGTATCATAATCCTGCTTATTCTGGTCTACAGAATTGCTATGGACAACATAACCTGTCATACTGGACTGGTCAAGAGTATGTAGGTGTAGGACCAGGTAATAGAAATCAATAAAGTTTTTTATCTGTCACATTCCATGATCTTCCTCATTTTCCCCCAGTCCATAGTTTCCTAAAGTTCTCAAAGCATCCCTCAGGCTGATTCTGTTGCTTCAGCCTCATAACTTTATGTCATCCTAAGTATAGTATATAGCTACACTTGGATTTGTAAAAATGTCTTAAACTGCATGTATGACCATGTCATTATGCCTGAGTCATGGAAAGAAAGGAAAAAAAAATCAGGAGATGAATTATCACAACAATTAATGCCATTTTTTTCCTAGTATTTCCTCTCTTAGCATAGCATAGTGAACATTTACTTTTGCCCACAAATATATTATCACTTTCAGTTTCATATCATTTCATGTTAAGAGTATGTAAGTGATCTTGAGTTGATTAATTAAGTATAACAGTCTGGTTTTCCTGAGAAAGATGAGTGTTTTACTTTTTCTCAGGTGCCAGATGGACCTTCTCATTGTATAAAGAACCTTTGGTATTCCATGAAAATGTTTTGTCATCAGTGATAATTTTATGAACTCGTAGCTCACTTGTCTGACTTTTTAACTCACAAGGAGCTCATGGAAGATTTAAGCCGAGCAGTGCAGCTCAGAGAGAGGCCCGAATTCAAACTTTGGAACCAAATGACTGGATGTGGGAGATTGAAAAATTTGGCCATGCCACACGCAAGTCCATACCTTTGACTCAGCTTCAGCAGTAAGTGTATGAATACCTTCTCCTTCTTGTTAACCCCTTTCTCCACTATGAGTCATCGGGATGCTTGCTGTTGAGTTTTCTCCATATGTCACAGTTGTGGGCAGTTACCATGGATCTCCACAAATGTGCTGTTTTTGTTTTTTTTTGTTTGGCTAGTCCTGGATGTTTTTGGTCCATCTTTTTTTTCTGTCTACATTTTTTCTTCTCTGATTAACCATTCATTGTAGTGCAGTTTTGGCAAGGCCGCTAGATCTTGTTGTCTGGCTGTACAATCTCAGTTTTCTTTCTGGATGAATGTTTTAACCTTTTTTGTCTAATGCAGTCTCTTAAATTAGTGAGATAAATTTTCTGAAGTATCCATGTACATCTTTCAACAGTGCAGTATTTCTATTTGGCTTTATGCAATCATGAGCATTTTGTATAAGTTTAATTTCAGAGGAAAATCAGAAAGACAGATTTCAGTTCTCATTTAAGAATTTGGGATAGCCATAGTCAATATTTGAAGGATATGATTAGATCTTTGTATCTTTACATTTTTTTTTTTATCTTAACACTAGTCTGAGTAAACATGAAGGAAAAACTTGCCTTCCAACAGAAGATGATAGATCGAACAAAGTGTAAGCTTTTAGATAAGAAATTAATTAAGATAGTTGCTTAAGTAATACATACAATTTCTACACAGGTGATACATAAAAGTTGTTAATTTATGTGATATCTCTCTTCTTGAAGGTTGGAGGAACTTTTGATCGTGGGACTCAGGATCAAATGGGGAATCTCTTACAAAGTATGCATATTATAGATCATTTGCCTCTTTATGTTTTAAGCAGTATGTCATTTTGATGACTGATGATGACATTTTCCAGCCTGTGCATTCCTTGTGCAATCCATTTAAGATTTCAGTTTGAAGAAACATTAATCATTTTATCATTCTCAACACTGATATTTGATAAGACATCAGATGCTATCATTGTATCATAGCAAATTGTGATCTCTTTTTTCACAGTAATTTACAACTATTTACTGCACATGTTTTGAAGTAGCTGTGAGTGTGTCATGGAAAAGTACATTGTATCTTATATGATACTTTGAGACAAATATGGATATTTCGTGCATTTTTTAATAAGTCGCCATATATATGTTGAGCTTATTTTTATTCAAATATTTATTGCTATCTTTTTACCAGGCATGGTCAGCCATCTGTCCCCAGAAAACTATAAAAGAAATGTTGCTGCATTCTGCAGAGGTGCAGAGCTTTGTGGATCAAGGTTTCCTGAGATTTCATGACACGGACTTAGAATGGTTTGTATATGACATCATTTGAAAAAGAACTGATCTTGTTTAAAGACACATGGAGTTCTGTCAAATTTCTTCTAAATTTTAAGCAGATAGTTGTAGCTTATCATAGCCAAAATCTATCCACACATAGTCTGCACAGATTTTTCTGTTAGAGAGTGAGAACTGATAATCCATTGACTGATATGAAAGGATAAAAACTGCTCTGACTTTTAGAGACATTTATCGTTTTATTCCACTCAATATGCGGGCAAGTTCTGAGTGGTCTTATTGTGTGCTCCTTTTCAAAACTAGTGATGAATTCTTTCTATAGCATACGGGATAACAGAGTTGTTACAATGATCTGTCTTCCCATTGAGGCAAGCTTGTAGAAGGTTGATTTCAAAGATTTATTCAGAACTCTTAACTAAAGTTCCACTTGTCAGGGGCCTTGCATTTACAAGATTAAATTTCAGTTTGTTGTTGATCTTAATGCCAGTAGATGAAAAATGCAGCTTAGATTTTTTAATTGAAATGATCAGCAACTGTGATAATTTTTCTCAAAGCAGTCAAAATATTTTTCGACAGGCCAAAACAAATATTTATTCAAGTTTCTCAGTTTTTTTCTATGTTGGTTTTTGAAATAAACATGACTGACATTTGATTCATCGTGGAGCAAATCTGGCCTAGACTCTGAATAGAAATAAGCTAGTAATACAATAAAGTAAAATTGCATTGCCATAAATTAACATTAAGAGCTGCAGGCAGTCAGAAATGTATACATAAAATTTTAATATTTTGTACTTGTCAATGTCATTGTTGTTGTTTTCAACACTGTGGGAATGATTAAAAATATGAACTTTTCATTATTTTTGTTTTTGGCTGTTTGCAGTGCATTAAGTGCATCAGATGAAGGAATAAACATCATTGACAGCATTTTACCGGCTCTGCTTAATGCCCTATCACAAGCATACAAGACAAGTATGGGAGAAGGAGAGTCTAAGATTTCTTGATAAATCACATGCACCAGTCCCCTCATATTCCAACTCTTTGTGCCTTTAATGAATTACCTGTTTTCAGGATGTGATTGTCTGCTGTCTTCTGTTTTAGTCAGGCAAACAGATACATTGACAAAAGTTTGATAATTCACATCATTATCAGCAAATAACCCTGCCTGCCTTCTCATCCATTGGACTTGATGGAACAATCGAATAAGAACAACAATGTGCATACCATCTCTATAGTCTTTCAAAGTTACTAGTTCCTGGATATGCCAAAAGATTTATCCCTTTTTCTGCCTAGTGGTCTCCCCAAGTCCATAGACAGAGAAATTGAGACACAAGAGCCAGTTATCTACATGCCTTCTTCTTGAAATGGCAGACATTTCGACGAATGAAGGTTAGCATCATCAGTACGAATGCCATCCTATACCAAACTCAGATACCATGACCAATGCCAGACTTCACCTCTGACAACAGCTCTTAAGAACAAGTTGATCACCTGTGAAATGAAATGTCTTAGCAGGGCATTGAACAAAAATAGAGGAGACATGGTCAGAGATGAGGTGGTCATTGACCGGTAGGAATGATATCAGCCATGTCCTTCAAAACGTTGAACCTCTGAAAATCAAATGGTTTGGTCACCTCAGCAGATGCCTTTGAGCCAACCTTCCATCAGGATGTACAACAACCAGTACTCAAGGCAATACCCAAGACCAAGACATTGATGGAAGGACACTGTGGCAGCTACCTATATCCCTCCTCCAGGCTACTGGCCTACTGCTGACAGAGACCTAGATCTCCCTGCAACACCTAGTAGACAAACTGAAACTGGGCCTGGATGATTGGTTAGCTGGTCCATTATCTGTACTAGTAAACACATCACTGAGTCAAACATTCATAGTATTACTACAAGTTTTGTGAATTTCAGAGGTTATCCCATCATAACAGATCTGAGAGTTGACATGATTAGCCAAAATGCTGGTGCTTGCGTGGCAGAGATAACCAGAGATATCAGGCTGAAAGGTGTGTTCATATCAATGTTTTAAGTTTATAGCCTTGGCAGTTGAAGGCTTAATGTCTTCATGTCCATTCTTCCAAATTAGAATCCAGGGTATGTGTGCCACTCAAACTTACCAATTTGCTATATAAGCCAGTGAGGTTCAATTTCCATATATCACAAATTAGAGTCCAGGATATGTGGGCCCTGATCACAGTCTTTCTGAATTCCTGTACAAGCTAATGAGGCTCCGTGGTTTCAAACCAGAGTCATGGGTGAACATACTCAAATTTTTGTTCAAGTCAATGGGATTCAACATCCATGGCTGCAGATCAGAGTCAAAAATATGTGTTCCTTACTCTCATAAGTCTCATTCTGTCTGTATTCCTGTACAAGCTAATGAATGCATCAGTGTTCATAATTACAAATCAGAGTCAAGAATGTTAGTGCTGCATTCATATCACAGTCTTTCTAAAGTCCTGTACAAGTCAATGGTCAATGGAGATAGATATTAGAATGCTTATACTGTAGTTGGACAATATAGTCCAGGATGTTTTTTTTTTTTGCAATCTTTCTAGATTAGATTGGAGTGTAAGTCTTTAGATAAATATGATGTCCCATGTGTTTATGATCACCAATACATGTACTGTATTTCCATGACCGCTGATATTCTGGTGCTCTTGCAGAGCCTGTTTCATAACATTCTGAGAGGGTCACCCTGAAGCATGCATAATTAGTTCATAGAAAAAGAAGAATAGATTTGTTCAGCAGATGGACAGGTGAATCTCTGAAATAGAACATAGTTTATTTCTGTACTTTGTTCACATAACTGTTCATATTCTTGTATTTTATTGTTTGGTGTATGATGAAAACCATGTAGAATGAATAAACAAATGAAGACAGAACATGGCACATGTATGGTTTTTAGTCTGGCCATAGGCTGTGTTGGTTTTTATTGCTGCAAACTATAGCATAAATATGGTGCATTGTCATATGGTACTTCATTAACTAACCAATGCAGGGTGTTTGCAGGGTAAATGACAGACTGAAGCTGAGGCCGAACTGTTTGTGTGGGGCTGAACTGTTTGTTTGTGGTCAAACAGTCTGTACACTGTTCATTCAGTTGATGGTGTCTACTGTGATACAACTACTGATCTTTGTCACTTGTTTTTGCTGAAAGTACCAATGGAAAGGATTTGCTGACTTAAGAGATTTCTTTAAAATGATAACTATTAATTATGTTCCAGAAATGGCAATATAACTTATAAGCTGAATACTTGATTGCTACAGTATAGTATTGTATGTTATTTGGAGAAAGATTCAAACACAAAGTAAAACAAGGAGTCTGTGACCAGGCTGGCTCACTGACATTTTTTAACATAGTGTCAGACATTTGGATTGTTACTTAGTAGCTTTGTTTTCTCTGAAGAAAAGTTAGTTGCAAATTTGACTAATTTAAGATTTTGAAATGATTTCCCAGATTGGCTTTATCAATCAAAACATTTCAGCCCTTAGCAGTTTATTTTTTGACAACCCATTACTACTTTGTGGTTCCTGTTGATAGTAATAGTTGTGTTTTAAACTCTCATTAGGTCAGATATGTCCTGGAAATGAATTACAGTTACAGTATGAGAATTAATCAGAGTCTTTGCTATGACATTAGTGGTGCAGTGCATTCGTTGTTACTGGGACAACCTCTAGACTTGTCAAAATATCATTTGTTGCTGCTACATGTCCAAAGAAGCCAAATGTTTCATTTAAGAGGATGTTAATTGTCAAGACAAAGAGAATTTGTTTTTCTCAAGCAAGGAGATTTTCATCCTTAATTTGATTATGGAATTAGACTCACGCATTTGGCCCAATATGCAGCTTGCCATATTGTTTCAAGAGAAAGTAAAACTGCTCGGTTCCACTTCACACAAACATGTGTTGTGAATATGAAGTAATACTACTAATAGATGAGAGCTCCTAGTTGGACTGAAGTAATCTGAATTTGTTGTCATTTTTTTTTTTTTTTAGTTAATAATAATAGCACTCAGAAGATCCTGATGAATTGTGATTAATTTTTCATTTATCACGGTTTTGTTTTTGTTGTTTTTCCTCATTTCTTTCTGTGTCTGTTTCTTCTTCATTCTTTTTCTCACACTGTCTCCCTCACTCTTAGTCTTATCCACGTAAGGATACTTACTTTCTAAATACGCCATTGTTTCATTGTTGAATCCCTTTCCCGTTGTTTCTCATTTCCCTTGTTCTTCCCATCTCTTTTTCTTTTTATTTCTTTCTATCATTCTCTTTGTTTTTCTGTTTCTCCCTCTTTCTCTACTTACCAAGATGCCTTCTTTCTTCCCTTTTCAGTCTTTTTCTCTGTACACTTCTGTCTTGAGCTGTCGTTATTATTATTATTATTATTATTTTTTAGCATAGCCATTTTTTCTTTCCCTCATCCACGGCTTCAATATAGAAAAACCACATGCATTGAGTATAAATGTTTGAATGTATCATGTTTCCATTGTTTTCTAAAATTCTGGTATATTGCCATTATGGATGATCACATTATGTATGCTGTCATGAATTCTGTTTGTCTAAAAAAAAAAAATGCAATAGAAAAGATATCTATAACTTTTATTCTTTTGCTAATATTACTATTACTTTTCCTGTTTTCCTAGTCTTCTGGCAGAGAGACATTGATGGAACTTTCACCTCAAGCCTCTCTCCCTCTCCCACTCACATGCTCGCACGTAGGCATGCATGCACTCACCCACACACTCACTCACTCACCCACATGCTCGCACGCAGGCACACTCGCACGCAGGCACACTCACTCACTCACTGATTCACTCACTCTCCTCTCATCTTTGTACTCTTTATATGGTTGGGTGTGTTTAGGGCTCCATATACTAGTTCATTTAAAAATGGTGTCAAACCACTTCTTTCTCTATTGTCCTCCACAATGAATTCACTATTTTACAGTTAGATCTATATATCGTTCACTTTCAGGCCTGCTTGGGTTACAGTAACACTAAAAGTGTTCAACACTATTGAAAACAAGTCTGTCGCACTAAATTCGACATTTTGTCCTTTTGAAAGACAATTTACACACATTTCCAGATTCGATCCCATTTTATACTAGAAAAGGATCTTAACTCCATAGCCCTACATTCACAATACCGTACCTCAAGGTTTTCCTAAAGAGTATTTTGTCTGTTATGCCGATTACATACATGTATCAGTTTACACCAAAGAGCCAAAATTTTCAGTTTTCTTAAAACAATAGAAAAGGCACAAAAGACAATTAGTTCTAGATCTAAGTACTCATTACTTTTCAAAGGTCGGTATGTGGTGTACTGTAAGATCAGCTGGTCACCCTGATCCCACTAGTGATACCAGATACACCCCTGTATCCTTTGGTCATTTTGTTTTCATCTTTGACACGAAATTGTTGATGATAAGTATCCTCAGACAATAAAATTACACATCCCTGAGTGGTAACAAATATAATATCGTCTCACCAAGAATATTTTCCTCATACGTATCGGCTAATCTATAAATAATGTGGGACAATGATAACTGATATGAGAGAAAAACGGAGGGAGAGAGAGAAAGTCGTCATTTTGTGTATTATTCCCCCCCCCCCTCCCCCACGCATACTTACACATTGTCATGCACACATGTATTGTTTTGTTGTATTTTTGTTTTGTTTTTCTTTTTTCGACGTCCTCAGTTGACCTAATGTTTCAATGACCTGGGAGTACTGGAACGTAACTTTGTGACGCGTCGTTAAACAAACCTTAACTCAGAGTCGCTCCGGTAGTTTGATGGTCTCAGTGCTTAGGTTACCACTATTTTGTAAGTTGTGAGTAATAAGCTTATAAAAATATTGTGAGTTACTGCATTCTTGTAAGTCTCTCACCCTAGGCGTCCTCATCGCATTAAAGTTACAGGGCCAGGCTGCGACCTCGACTGTTTTTTTTTTTTTTTTTTACCGAGTACCCTACTTTTTGCAAAAAGTAAAGACACTAATCTGGAATCAGCATGCCATGTTCCTGTATCCCATGTATTTTGTTTCATAAACAGAGGCTTGCAATCATATAACCATTGTTATCGCTTTTTCTTTTTGTCTCCTTCGTGTTTATGATCGAAAGGTGGCCAGCTCTACATATGGTGTTGAGAGTTGTGGGTGGGAATGGGTTAACATGCAATCAAATTACAATATAAAAATAAAATGTAAAGATAGGCCTACCTATTACTATCATCCATTTCTCAAAGATTTCCTGGCCAGTTGCGTGACTGTCTCTTGGAAAGAGACAAACAGAAATAAGGGTTGGAGTGGGAGTGGAAGGGGGTGGTAAATAATTAAATAACATACAGTGCCACATGATAAAAATAAATTTTAAATAAACTCAAAATCGTGGAGTCCAGACAGAGTCTTCAATTCTGATCAATAATGATATGTTCTAATTGATTAATAAGATCAATACCGATTGCCCCTGGCATGAGAAAGCTATTCGTTTGATAAACACACACGCGTGCACACACACACACACACACACAAACAGGCGTTTGCTCACTCAAATCACTCCTGAGGCTTCCAGACAGGCAGAGAACACACTCAGCATGCAGTGCACACCATTCTGTGTGATTCAGGAAAGACAACGGGATTGCGAGCAAGACACGAACGCTGATTACAGTGGAGAAAGCAGTGCATTCTATACGTGGTAGCCAAATACATGTATCTAGTTACTCGTGGGCAGGACTGCCTTGAGGGCACATGTATTATTATCAGTAACGAGGTCTCCCACACAACAGGATCACAGGCCTATAATTACATAAGCATTAAGCCACTGTCAGCTTAGTGTTTCGGTGAACATTAACAATAGTGCATTACAATATGCATGTATCAATGATCATCGAGTTTTCAGCATCGCCAGGGTTTTATATGGGGCCTGCGTCTTTCAGTTTCCTGGTGGAGGTTATCACGATTTCCTGTGACCCTTATACAGTGCACAAGAGCCAGAGGCAGAAGCACATACCACAGTCATGCAGATTGATGAAAGCAGTAAGACTTAACATTTTTAACCTACATCTAATCACATCACAGTACACACCACACAAAACATGTCTATCCTCTGAAAGCCTTCAATCACCTAACTGGTGGAATTACTCGATTATAGTGCAAAAAGGGAGGAATTTGAAGCACAATAGCGTGATTTGCTTTCGTTTGGGTTGGGATTGATTGGCGGTGGATAAGTTCGACCTCACTGCTATATGGCGCCTAGCACTAGCACGGTAGAAAATGTTGAGGAGTTGGAAAGGTAGCCTATATCGAAGGATGTATACATACACATTATGAGTGATCAAAAGATATAAAAAAAAGATATGTGTGTAAACATGCTGTTTGCGGTGTGGCTTGCTGTATGTAAGCAAATTTCTTAAAATGCGTTTATATTATGATGACGGTTTTAAATTTTGGAAAGAAGACCTAGTTCGCGTAAGAAGCTCAGGATGGTTTGTGACCTTGTTTTCAAAAACTATTCTCGGGTGTCTCTGAAGTCGGCGCAAATCTGAAAGTACCAAAATATGTCCACTCGGAGCATGTGCATGGGGGGAGGGGGAGGCTGGAGGAGAGGGAAAGTGGGTTGGGTTGGGGGTGGGGGGGGGGGGAGTAAGATCTGTCCTAGGCAGGAAGGAATGAGGTGAAAATGACCAGATCAAGGTGACGAACAGAATAAGTAGCTAATCTAACTCCCTGGCACACCAAACAAAACGCTTTGACTCTCTGGAAACCTTATTGACTGACTGTTTCGGTTAGACATATGAAATTACATCATAAGTACGGAATTGCGCCACATGTCTATTGGTGTCAGTCTTTGTGAGGGAGAAATGGTGCGCTGCAGAGCTTAAGAATTTAAGAACTAAAAAAAAAGAATAAACGCCCATAATGCAGAGAAATGTAATGGAGAGAAATATAGGACTTACTAAGTATGAAGACTTTTGTCATTGCCACAGATGATGAGATTAAGAACAGGAAGACAGATGGTATGGAGAATCATAACTGCCATATCATATTATGAATGTGCAAACAAGTCTAACGTTGCATGCAGCGCACATTATTAACCCTTGAGGAATTTTAGTACGATAATGAATTAGTGTTTTTCAAGGCACTGAATCACTGAAAAATAGTTGACACCTTGGTTGAAAACCGAATCTTCACCGCTGTGCTGTACAAAATCCAGTAGGCTACGGAAGTAGCATTATTTTAAAACAAACAAATAACCACACAAACAACGGCAAAGCAAAGAAGACGTGTGAAAATTGTGTGTAATAATTTATATATATTGTGCGGATATTGGCGATACGAGTTGATTTTCTCTACATTTTATTTATTCACAATGTAGGGCTGACATAGTAGTCAACATCTAGACACTTGCAAGGTACATGTAATTGGAATCAGATGTGTGCATTCTTGAAGACCCGGGTATAGTTAAGAGGAATCCCCAATAGGCCATTTTAATCTTCGGAGCTAAAATCCCCGATTTTACTTTGCTCGTTTACACCGGTCCGGTACACTTTTCCGAGAGCAATGTGAATTACTCTATAAAATTTTGCAACATCCCAAAACTGGTGCAATCTCGATTTAAATTTGTTTAATGATTAAGATAGTAGAAGGGGAAAAATGAGAGAAAACAAAATTACTTACAGAGAGCTATAGTTCAGCCCAATGAAGTGGATTCAT